>CAJNOL010002127.1:22213-46133 GCA_905250125.1 Rotaria sordida | reverse complement strand
ATCAAAGATCATTTTAAGATGAACAATTATATCCAGATTGCGGACACTTTTTTTTAGTCAATTAAGGAAAAATGTTTGCATAGTAGGATCAAGACAATCTTTACAGTGTGAAAAAAGTCATTAATACAACGTATACAAGTAACTAACATTTTACAGGTTCATAATCCAGATCATTCTTGACTCAATCTTTTCTGAAAAAAAAATTATTAAGATTCAAAAGGTCATCTAAATAAGGCATAATACGTCATGTCTTTACCTACAAACCTAATATAGACTCTTAAATTGAGTTACTTACATTGATCTTTTTACTACATCTATTTTTGCATTTTTCCACAATGCGGATATTTTTTATCCTTCAATCTAGGAAAAGTGTCTTTAATCAAGAAGACAGGAAATCAACGGTTTACAAGATTTACAGTCCGTTGATTAAATAAAGAAATTATTTGAATTAGCATTTTTTCTTGTGTGAGGATTTACTTTTTGTTAATTATTTTAAAGAAGAGAAATGAATAAATGGGTAGACATTGTGAAAATCAATGTGTTGTTAGAATAAAAAAGAAAAGAATCTCAATAAATATCTGAACAAATAATAAAGAGAGATAGCTGTTTAACTTTCTGATGGACGTTGAAAATATTTTAATCCATCAGCTTTTAAGAACGCTAGAATATCAAAACAACCTTTATCATAATGTTGCCACAATTTCATTAAACATTCATATGTTATGACTTTGTATTTGCAACATTATGGAATCGGAGTCTCTATATCATCTCGTATGCTTACAATCGATAGTAAAGATTGTTCTTTTTGAAGTAAATCAATCGAAATGCAAATGTTTAGTTGTGAAGAATTTATATGCTTTTTTCATTAGAGAATGTCGATCTTTCAAATAATTAGTAGTAAGTGATGTTAGATTACGCTTGGAAAGGATATCGCCGTTTTTGAAGAAGTTCTTCAAATTCAATGAAATTTAAACTGCTAGTAGAAGTAAGGAAGATACATTCACCATAAAACTATCAGCTTGATATTCTTTATTGAAGAGAAGTTATATTGAAAATACGTCTCTATGAAATTGATATAACAATAGCAAAAAAAATTGTTTAATATGATTTTTAAAAGATCCATCGATCTTCTAGGTTTTATAGTATGAAAAAAATTGTATCATATGTAATTAAATAGAACATCGAATGTTCTACATTTTTTATTCTATTTTGAATATTTTCTTGCATTCGTTGAAGTATTTTAGAGATGTATGTAAATTGAAGATCTATATCTTTTTTATTTACCAAAATTTTGGCTTTTTCACAAATCTTGAATTTCAGTAATATGATCATATAATTTGAAGACGAACAATTTTGTCTAAAAGAAGATATATATCTATGTCAAAATCCAAAGAGTACAAATAATTATTCATTTTTTTATATGAAAAAAATCTCTCATTTGGAATTGATATTTGTTGAATTGAGACTAGATTTGAAATCTTTATCATCATCAATAGACAGACCAATATATTCAACTAGTCTAACAGTAGATTTGAACTTGAAATTCTGATAAAATACTTTATCTTTTATTTCTGTTAACAATGACTATATTTTCAATAGTTGTTCCAGTCGATCAAAACCTAATTATAGAGCAACTATTCAATGATATAAATTATATTTGAAAGATTTGAATTGTATCCCTGTAGACATTGAAAAAAAAGATACTATAAGAAAAATTCAAATTTTGATCGTTATGATATATTATTATCTTTCATATTCTATATCAGAAATAGTTGTAGAGAAGTGAGAAAAAATAAAAGTGGCGCGCAATAAAAAAAAAATGTCAACAATTTCTGATAGTTCTATTATCATTTTGATGAAATCATATAAAGAGAATGATAATCTAAGAAATTTTGTACATTTGACTAATACCATCATTAGTATCTACGAAATCCGTACAAAAAAAGATAGATGATAAGTGCAGTTGATTTGAGTGTTATATTCATATCTCCATGACAGTATCATAGATAATTATTTTCTTAGTTTACTTTTTTTTCTTCTTTTTGATTCTATCATTACATGACAACAACACAGTTTCTCTCCAAGAACATTCAAATGCATTCTACATTTGTCTCGTCCTTTTCTGTGTTTTCACTCTTTATCTTCATGAGATTGTGAGGGTGAGTGTCGATGTCCATGTGATTGCATATTGAGAAAACGAATACCGAGATCTTCACTTCTACATCCATAATTACTTTTGAGCACTTTTACTAGTAGTATTGTAACAACAAGTTCTATAAGAACACAACTTAGGTCGATAATATTATAATGTTGTCGATTTCATGTATTGTTTTCTCAATTTTTTAGTTAATATAGACTTTGACATGTGTTACATATGTATTTGGAAAATTACATGAAAAATGTCAACATAGTTGTGCACAGTCTAGCAGTAATTACAATGTGAAACGCTTAATTTAGTCTGATATACAAGTTATGTCTAAAGTGGTAGACAATAGAATAGTTGCTCTATAATTATGTTTTAATCAACTGAAATGACTATTGAAAATGTAGTCATTGTTAACAGAAATAAAGAATAAAGTATTTTATCAGAATTTCAAGTTCAAATCTGTTGTTAGACTAGTTGAATATATTGGTCTGTCTATTGATGATGATAAAGATTTCAAATCTAGTCTCAATTCAACAAATATCAATTTCAAATAAGAGATTTTTTTCATATAAAAAAATGAATAATTATTAGTACTCTTTGGATTTTGACATGTGTATATATCTTCTTTTAGACAAAATTGTTCATCTTCAAATTATATGATCACATTACTGAAATTCAAGATTTGTGAAAAAGTCAAAATTTTGGTAAAAAAAAAGATATAGATCTTCAATTGACATGTATCTCTAAAATACTTCAACGAATGCAAGAAAATATTCAAAATAGAATCAAAAAAATGTAGAACATTCGATGTTCTATTTAATTACATATGATACAATTTTTTTCATACTATAAAAACTAGAAAATCGATGGATCTTTTAAAAATCATACTAAACAATATTTTTTGCTATTTTTATATCAATTTCATAGAGACGTATTTTCAATATAACTTCTCTTCAATAAAGGATATTAAGCTGAAAATTTTATGGTGAATGTATCTTCCGTACTTCTACTAGCAGTTTAAATTTCATTGAATTTGAAGAAGTTCTTCAAAAAAGGCAATGCCCTTTAGGTACTGTTTACCTATTTAGCGAGACTTTTTTGTGATTACTATATTTTCAAATTTTTATGAGAATTGTACTGTTAAAAATAAAGTTTAAATCTTCACAAATCATTACTTTTCATACTCATACTCTCGCGTGGCAGTACTCTAATTTAGGGTGACATGACAGGTGAACTCCTGACCCTTGAGCTTAATATAAGAAACAAATTACAGAAATACGAGGAAATAGTTTCCTTTGAATAAGTCCGCATTCATATCAAAAATTGTATAGAGATCTTTGTCGTTTAAGAGTACATTCCTCCTTTTGTGACCTAAATTTTTTTTATGACCATTCCTGATTTTTGGTAGTTCTTACAAAAATAGTTCTATTCAAAAAAAAACCATGTACTTTTTAGAGTACCTTCAATATTTTGACTTTTTTATTCGAAGGATAAAAAATAAAAAAGATATCCATTCCTAACATTGTCTAATACTTGTAAAAAAGTTTTCAGCTCAATCAAGTATGGCATCCTGGAGAAATGGAGATGAAGATTGGGGCTATTCAGATCTCAATATCTCATGGAAGACAGCATCCAGGAACTTTAAGTCTATGACAAGTTTTGCTCTACTCATTAAAATCTAATTGGCCTGAAAATTTCAATTTTTTCTGATGAGATGTTCCTCAGAAATCCCAAAAACAACTGAGGAAAGTACCCTTAAAACATAAGTTTCTTGTTATTAAATGAAACAGTCGAAATTAATTGTTATAATTGTTCATCAAGAAGTTTATATTTTAATTTCTAATGTAGTTTCTTTGATACAATAGTTTATCCGTTTCAATTTAGAACTCAACACGAGAAAATCCATCAATTTATGAATCTATCAAAAGTTTTAAAATAGAACAACATGCAAACTTGATAATCTTGTATTTCTTTAATATCAGGCTCAACTGTCAATGTATCAAAAGTCTATCAATGAATTATCAATTTTAAACCATTCCAATCCATTCATAGAGCAGATAGCTTATAGACTATCTATCTCATTATCTATTATTTTTTTTTCAAAGACATTCAATGTGCTATACGAATCATTGACTAGTCTTTTATTTCATAAATTCAATCACAATTTATTTTTAACGATGAATCATATTAGACAACTTCTCTGAACAAAAGCAAATAAAAAGAAAAAGTGTGAAGATTAATTTCTTCACATAAACATGATTCATAGAAATTTATACACTTGCTCGGTCTTCATTGTAGATATTTTTCAGCCAATAAACAAATCAAATAAGAGAAACTTTATAGTAATAATATGGCGACATCTCTTGAAAATTTTGTATTTTATTAAACATTCGATCCGTGTACCCGTTGCAAAACCACACCAGTCGAGCTCATTATGAATTCAAATTTGAATGTTCAGATTCGCTTTTGACTGCAATCATTTTCAGTTAAGTAAATAAAGGTAGTAGAAGTAAATCAAAAGAAAAAATTTCAGAGAGATCTACATGCTATGGAATAAATGATTGAAAAACTGGAAGATTACAAATGAATTTAATCGAATCCTAGGATGTAAGATTCTGAACCAGAACTCGAGTTTAGTGCATGCTTAATTTTAAGTCAAACGCATAGACTGGAATTATTAAACCATCAATCTTTTAAACTCGATAGACAATACAAGAAAATATAATTGAAAGTACAGTCTATTAGAAAATGAATGATAAAGTTTCGTGTATACATACTACTCGGAATTCGATATTGAAAAATAGATATGAAGTATATTTTCACTTAAACTCCTCCGCAATATAGAAGATCTCGAATACTTCTATTATTTCGCATTTATTTTCATAATTTTTAATTAAAATGACTTTTCAAAAAACAAATGTTGATTTCAATGCTTTCAGATCGAAACATTGAAAACTAAGTATATATTCCGATACCAAAGTTCTTACTTTGCGAGATAGTAATTAATGAAAGAGAGAGTTACCTAAAATCATTCAAAGCTTTTAATCATATAGATTGTCTATACGTATGAGACTTCTAGAGCAAAACAGACTGAATAGAAGATAAACCCATACCACATTTTAACTGAGATAAAAAACTTTTACTAAAAACAAAAATCAGAATCTTTTAAGAAAACTTCAATATCTCCGATAAATTTCAACATGAGTTCATAATCTTTGAGACATTCTCTAGGCTAGCTATCATCTACATATAGATAAAATATGTCACTGAATGCTTTGAATCGCTTCGAACGATTCTTTCATCACATTAATTTTTACAATATCATAGTCAATACATGTCAAATACATCAGGTAGAAATTTGTAAAAATGTGCATAGTTTTAATCGAGCTCCAGTAGCAGTGTAACCCATGTGATTCGAACCCGACAACAACCGTCAGTATACCAGCGATGGTACAAACAAATGTACAACATAGAACCTTGAATGAGGATCTCTAAGTGCGAATCGTCAAATCGAGTTGATATTTTGCTCATCAATAATCAGCGTTGAGATTATTAACAAGGTACTGATGAAAAAAATCAAATTACAAAATTTCAACCTCTTGCTTTGTATTAACCAACAAATCGAATAACGATATTTCGAATTGAGATTTTTTCCACAGCTCATAAGAACGTAGTTGGCACTTGACTCCGAAATATTGAATTTTTCAAAATTTTTTGAAAAGTATTTGCTGTCCAGATTCACTATTTTACTGGAGTTGGGTTCCGCATGAAGTTCTGTATCGAACGATATCAATTTAGTATGGGATCATCGAGCAAAAATTGTTCACCTCACCCAGCTACACCTCTTCATGGTGACCCTCACCCAGATGAAAAATTTTTTGCCCAATGATCCCATACTAAATCGATATTATTCGATGCAGAATTTCATGCTGAATCCGACTCAACCATTTTTAGACCCAATTCAAGTAAAATAGCGAATATGGACAGCAAATACTTTTCAAAAAATTTTGAAAAATTCAATATTTCGGGATCAAGTGCCAGTTTTTGCTCGATGATCCCCCTTGATCTTTACACTATCGGATTCGCCGTAAAATTCTGCATCTAACTCAAGTTGAATGAAATATAACTCATGTATACGAATGAATCCGGACGGCAAAATCTCGAATCTGATGCTAACTTTACCCACGTCTCACAAGAATATTTCCTTTCGGAGACATTAAAGTTCAAAAAAAACAGAAAACTATAGCATCGTTCGTTGAATATGAACGATTTCTTGAGATTTTAAAATCTCACAAAGGAAATATTCAGAACATCCTACTGACAAATAAATCTGTCTATAAGCACAAAATACCATCAGTCGATTTGCTTGTATATACAATGTCCGAGGTTGAAATTCCATAATTCACTTTTTTCACTAATAATTCTCTACCAGAGATAAAAAAAATATAGTAAAATTGTAATAATTTATGAAAGATAATGCATAGGGATGAATCCTTCTAGACTTCTGCTGATTTCAGCGAGACTAACTTTATGATCAAAATAACAATTTGATTAATAAATTACACATTGAGACTTTTCCTTGTGAACTCGAGTGACATCTATCAATCTCCGTTTTTTCTTATACGAAGAAATATTTCACCATTAATTTTTCAAACAATTGATTCATCTTTCTTGGCGACGTTTAGAGAAGGAGAAAAAAAATAAATTGTTTTGATGATCATGATCGTAAAAAACAAAAAACAGATTTTATATATTTATTCATCTCGAATTGCATTTGTCATACATCACACAAAAAAAATATGTTATCATACAGCTTATTATTATTATTATTATAACTTGTGTTTTGCAAAAAAAAAACATTTGTTTTTCTTATTTATAGATGAACGGTCTCGATCGTGTACGTTCAACATTACGTCGTACATTTTTTTCATCCAATGGAGTCGATACAAGTCCAAGTACAACACGACGTGAAGATTTTCCAATATTAAGTCGTCATTTATCATCATATGAACGTTTTGATTTATCAACAGGTAGTCAAGGTGGAGGAGGAGGAATATCAACAACAAATTTACAAAATATAAATACAGTTAATAATTCATCATCACAAACACCAACTATTGAAACAACAAATGATGGTGTTGAATTTTTACCACATAATTCTAAACGTACATTACGTACAATACCAGGTGTATTTTGTCCAATTGCTTTATCAATGTTTTCAATATCATTATTTATGCGTGTTGGTTTTGTTGTTGCACATGCTGGAATTTTACAAACATTATTACAATTTGGACTTTGTTTTATTATACTTTTTTGTACGTTATTAAGTGTTTGTTCATTAGCAACAAATGGAGCTATTGAAGGTGGTGGTGTTTATCATATGATATCACGAGCATTAGGACCTGAATTTGGTGGATCAATAGGTGTATTATTTTTCTTTGCTAATGTTATTGGTAATGGACAAAGTGTTGCAGCTCTTGTTGAAGCATTAGTTGATAGTTTTGGACCTGGAAGTAAATTTATAAAACAAAAAAAATAATTCATATTCATATTTTTATTTTATTTTTTTATTTTTCAAAGGTAAGGCAAATGCTTTTCAAGATACACAATGGTGGAGATTTTTCTATGGAACAATAATTAATATAATTAGTCTTATAACATGTTTACTTGGTTCATCATTATTTTCTATGGCAACATTTTTTATATTTATTCTTGTTAGTTTTAGTTATCTTATGGTTGTTGTTTCATTTTTTGTTCAAAGTCCAAGACTTGTTCCTATACCAAGAGTTAATACATATGCATATGATCATCAATCATTAGAATTTAATAAAACTGATTTAATTTATGGACATTATACTGGTTTTAGTTCAATAACATTTCGTGAAAATACATATGCAAATTATACAATTGATTATACAACTGGTGATATGATGAATTTTGCTACAGTTTTTGGTGTACTTTTTTCAAGTATAACGGGTTTATTAGCTGGAGCAAATATGTCGGGTAAAAAAAAACAAAGCATTCAATTCAATATATAGAATCTTATATCATATGAAATTTGAGCCCTATATCATGATATTTTTGGGATAGATTTAATAGACAAGGATCCAAAATTCTCTGTGGATTCTTATTCTATAGATTTATATATTTTTTTATTTGAAAGAACGTGTCTGACTGTAAAATCTTTTTTTTTCAAAATTCTCGAAAAAAAGCCATCTATTTATAAAAGTGTTTATTTACATAATAATCAAAAAGCTTATGAGGGAATGTTTTCCATTGATCAATTACTTTTGAGTTTGGGCTCTGTGTATAAGGTAGAGCTAAGTGACATAAAAGAATACGCCCCCATTCGACCTTCTGTCGAGAGTAATACCCGGTGTGACCAAGTTTTTTGGTCACGGTCACGACGGACATGAACCGTGACCTTGGGTCACGACGGTTTGCTATGAATATTTACAATCACTCTTATAAAAGAGTTATTACCTAATGGAGTTCATATATATATCGGTTATCGATCAATGTGATGTAATGTTTAATATTTAATAATCGAATATATCATATAAAAATAAATAAATAACGATTTGATTTCAGTTCAAACAACCTTGTCAAGGAGAATTTCACACAATTACTCACCAACGAGAATATTTCAGGAATAATCTGAAAGCGGGAAAAGAAGGATTGTAATGTTTGAACAAATATAAAGTATTTTATTTGTATTTTAAATCGTTCTTCTATTCCTAGAATTCGATTGAACTAGTTTTTACTAAAATATTTTCCATTCAGTTCCCATGAAAGAATGCATTGACCGTTTTATGGTAGAATTTCAATGTGCAAAAGTCATGAGACATTTTATAAAGTAACAAAATGAAGAAAAATACACTCTAGTTTTTTCTGCATTGCGGTACTTCTAACAATTACTCATGATATTTTGCATATTTCAGTTTTGTAATAAAAAGATCAATACATTTCTTGTAGGGACTTAAACGGTGGACCTTTAAGAAAAGAAAATCAGCATTAAGTTCAATGTAGAGACGAAATATTAAAAATAGATATAGATGGATGTCGGATGAGAAACTAAATTAGTGCTACAATCAGATCAATAAAACAATTGACCACAAAACTTAAATCAGTCTCCTGATGAATGTCACGTTCGAATTAGTTTTGATGTATCATGATAAAGCAATCTTATTTCGATGGATAAAACCATCAGCTGATGAATTCAGAGATAGTCTCAATATTGATAAGTCTTTTTATGTAGAATAGCAGCTTCTACGAAAAGCAGTTGATCGTTAATTCAACTCAGACTTTGTTCTTCAAGTAACTAGTAAGTTCGTTGAAATATCAATGTCTTATTACGGTCTACCACAATAAAATTAATCTGACTTAGTTCTCGACTTGTTATATACCAACAAATCGAATGATGGTATTTCGCCCCTCGGGATAGGTCTATTTGTTAATAGGATATGCCAAAAAACGCTCATATATCCACGAATGATGTTAGAATTTTCTATTTTTTGAGATTTTTGTTATCTCTGAAATGAAATATTCTTTTAAGCTGAAAATTTTAGGGCACTATACTGACCAAATAGACTGGTCTATGCACAATAGAAATTCATATTATTTGTGAAAAATTCGATCCGAAAGATAAACAGTGGGGACTTCAAGCTTGAAGTCCAATGTGTTTCTTTTGTGATTGAATCTCAAGCTATCCTCACATACATTTATCTTAATTTCGATATTTTCGACGGAAAGAAAAACTAAGAGATTTTTTTTTTTTTGTTTGCCTTATCTTTGTGTAAATTTGTAACCTTATATGAATAGTAAGTTTAATCATAACAACATGTTATGAGTTTACATGAAGAAAATAATATATTTTAAAATTAGAAAAAAAAAATTAACTTTATTTCTTTTTAGGAGAATTAAAACGACCAAGTCGAAGTATTCCAACTGGTTCTGTAGCTGCTGTATTTTTTGTATTTTTTATATTCATTACAGAAACATTACTTATGGCTGCTACAACTGATCGGTTAGTAAAAAAGAAACAAAATAGAATTTTTCTCTTCTAATTCAAATTGTTTGTTTTTTTTTTTTTATTATAGATTTACATTAGCAAACAATTATTTATTTTTACAAAATGTTAATATTTGGTCACCATTTGTAATTATTGGAATGATAGCTGCAGTTTTTTCAGCATGTTTGTCAGGACTTATTGGTGCATCAAGAATATTAGAAGCATTAGCAATTGATGAAATTTTTGGTAGGCAAATTTTCAACACAATTCCACTATAACTGTCAAATAGATTAGAAAGATTTGTATTAGTCACATATAGTGGGTCCCAAAATTGTTCAACAAGATGTAATTTGGATTTTTTTCGTAGTCTTAAGTGTTAGAAAGAAGCCAAATAGTGATTTGAATAGAGAATATTGTATCCAACAAGAATTCGAGAAAATGATAACCATCATGAATTTTCTCAAACTAGGATTTCTGGAAAATCAAAATCCTGCTTTTACAACATGCAAAAGCCACAACAGAAAACTTGTTTTAACAGTTTAGAATTATAGAGCAGCCAATTCTCTACAAAATGAGACGTCTCCGAGCTTTTTATGACCTTCTCTTCAAAAGTTATAAGCATCACAAAAGTCGACTAAAAAACGCATTTTTTCAATTTTTGTAATGCTTATAACTTTTGAAGAGAAGGTCATAAAAAGCTCAGAGACGTCTCATTTTGTAGAGAATTGGCTGCTCTATAATTCTAGACTGTTAAAATAAGTTTTCTGTTGTGGCTTTTGGATGGTGAAAAAGCAGGATTTTGGTTTTTCAGAAACCCTAATTTGGAAAAATTCATGATGGTTATCATTTTCTCGAATTCTTGTTGGGAACAATATTCTCTATTCAAATCGCTCTTTGAATTCTTTCTAGAACTTAAGACTACAAAAACATTCAAATTACATCTTGTTGAGCAATTTTGGGACTCACTGTATATGTCTATTGTTGGTCAAAATTTTCTAAATAGCTTTTTGACTTTTTTCTTATTTCGACATTTTTATTTTCTACCAACCGCCATAGTTCGACATATCCACCGAATCACCAATCCGATAGTATGCTGAGTAGATTGTGACATACATCTACTCTTGTATTTTATTAATATGTGTAGGGAAGCACAAGAACTCTACTTTAGTTATAGATAATCTGCTGTTAGACAGCGTCCTATACAGCAAGGTAGCTTCAAAGTAGAGGTCATTTTCTATCACTATTACAACCAACTTTTTCTTTTATCGTTCTTATTTTTGCCATCATGCTCTCTATTTTTTTTAAAAAGTATGTTGAACTTCTGATTGATAATTATCGAAAATTGTATTGATTAGGACCAGTACTTCATTGTATTCGACATGGAACAACTCATCGTGGTAATCCATGGGCTGCTGTAATATTTACATTTATACTTGTACAAGTAAGTTAGATTTAGACAAAAAAAAAACCTAAATCTTTTTGTTTTTTAATTTTTTAATTTAGTTAACTTTATTTATTGGTTCAATGAATAAAATTGCACCGATTGTAACAATATTTTTTCTTCTTGCTTATTTTGCAGTTAATTTATCGTGTTTGGCACTTGATTTAGCATCAGCACCAAATTTTCGACCAACATTTAAATATTTTTCATGGCATACTGCATTAGTAGGTGCTGTTGGATCGATAATAATGTGTTTTATTGTATCGGCTGCATATGCTGCAATTGCTATTGGTGTTTTAATTGGTTTTATTTGTATGTTACATTTAAGAGATTTTCCACGAGCTTCATGGGGTTCAATATCACAAGCTCTTATATTTCATCAGGTTATATAAATTCGAAAATTTTGATTTTGTTTTATTGTAAAAAAAAATTTTTTTAGGTTCGAAAATATCTTCTTTTACTCGATCCACGTAAAGAACATGTTAAATTTTGGCGACCACAAATGTTATTACTTACTGCTAATCCACGTTCATCAATAAATTTAATTGATTTTGTTAATGATATGAAAAAAGGTGGCCTGTTTATATTAGGTCATGTTAAAATAGGTCAAATGAATCATGGATTAAATGATATTTGTTCACAAGAATATCCATATTGGGTTTCATTAATTGATAATATGAAAATTAAAGCATTTGTTGATATGACATTAGCACCAACTATACGTGATGGTGTATTACAATTAATGCGATTATCAGGATTAGGTATTTAAAAACGAAAAAAAAGAAAACTAGTAAAAGAACAGATGGAAATAACGTTTTTTTTAGTTTTTCTCGTAGTGTTAAGCATGTAGCTCCAAACAAAATAGTGATTTTAATAGCTAATGAAGTTTTCTATCCAATACATTTTATAGCAAGATCTCACAGATGAACAATGATGACAAGATTTCTAAAAAACCGAATACGGTATTTTTCAGGTTCTAGAAAACTTTGCTAGAGCTATTTTTGAACAGTGCTATCTTAAAGAGCACAAAATTCTGAGCAAAATGACGGGTCGCCGAGTTTTCTACGACCTTCTCATAAAAGGTTACAAGCATCACAAAAATCATGAAAAAACGAAATTTTTTTAAAAATCGACTAAAAACGCCTTTTTCATGATTTTTGTGATGCTTGTAACTTTTTATGAGAAGTTCATAGAAAACTCGGCGACCCGTCATTTTGCTCAGAATTTTATGCTCTTTAAGATAGTACCGTTCAAAAATAGCTCTGGCAAAGTCTTCTAGAACCTAAAAAACACCATGTTCAGTTTTTTAGGAGTCTTGCCATAAAGTGTATTGGATAGAAAACTCCATTGGCTATTAAAATCACTATTTGGACTAGAGCTACATGCTTAACATTATGAAAAAAACCAAAAAAATCGTTGTTTCTAAACTTTTTTCCACCACTTTATCTTCTGTCGGAAGGATAGCTCTATAGGTTTTTGAGTCTCCGATTGTTTCCGCAGTTCGGAATTATCGAACTGGGTAATAACATACATAAAATGCTGAAAGTTAAGAAAAGAAATTTAATTGTTGTTTAATTCATTCTTTTACTTCATTTGAATACATATTTGTTAAATTTTAAGAAGTAAATTATTCTGATATGTAAATTTAATTTTAAAATAGATTAAAATTGAAATAAGGATCTTATAAATAATTATGAAATATTTTCTTTTCTTCTATAAGGTGGTCTTCGTCCAAATACAGTTATTCTTGGTTTTTATGATAATGCTGCACCAGAAGATAAATTACGTAATCGTTCATTTTTTAAAAAACGTTGGCTTAAATCAACTACACCTGCTAATGCAATGGCAGCACCTGTATTTCATCAACAACCAATAATTCAATCGGGTACAATGGAAGGTGCTAGTACAATAACATTACATTCATTTAATAGTTTAACAACAATAAATGGTAATGATATGTATCCAATATTTAATTTTGGAGGTAAGAATTATTTATTTATTTCTATGATTAATTAATTAATTTATTTATTTAGAATTACGTCAAGAAAATGAAGATAAAGAACTTGATGTTTATTCATATGTACAAATTATTAAAGATGCACTTTATCTTAATAAAAGTATTTGTCTTGCTCGAAATTTTCATCAATTACATAAAGATGATATGGAATTAAATAAACGAAGAGTTTTCGTAGATATTTGGCCAGTAAGTTTAGAATTAAAAAATAATTAATCAAAATTTTGTTTTTATCTACAAATTTTTTTGTGAAATATTATCTAAAATGAGTGATTATTTCAATTAATCAAATCTTTTCTTTGATTTGTTCTAGCATTTACTATTAAGGAAAAAAGATTCTAAACATTTTCCCCTCTACCTTAAATCAATAACATCTCGTTATAATATATAAACTACTTCTTTATTACATTTCTCGAGAAGGATAATGAAAAAATGTATCCCAAAATAGATAGAATAAAAACAACAACAGCAACATCGTGTGTTTCACATTTTAAATCATGCAAAGATTGCGCTAACAGTTTTCTAATGGATAACCACAATTTTGCCACTAGTGAAAGTAGAGTGGACTTTCGCAAGCTATATAGCTTATATTCATTAATGTAGTTGATAGAAATTTTTTTAAATTCATAATCAAATTCGCAAAATTTCGAAAACTCTTTCTAATCTTTAATAAAATACTTTTAATTCAATATATATATTTTGTTTGTTTGTTTTTTTTCTTTCAAGGTTAATTTTATCTTTCCAGAAACATCAACTCAATTTGATGTAACATGTCTTTATATGCTTCAATTAGCTACAATTTTATCAATGGTTAAACCATGGAAAATTCGTGCAACATTACGTGTTTTTCTTTGTATTGATGCAATTAATGATAATGCACTTCGTACTCAACAACATCTTGATGAATTACTTAGTCAACTTCGTATAAATGCTCAAACACGTATGATTGCTTGGGAAAATGTAACAAGTCTTTTAAATAATAATTCATCAACAATAAATGATAATGCAGCAACAATATCTGTTGAACAACAATCAACAACAACAGCAACAGCAACAACAACAGCAATAACAAATTCATTTATTGATATAAATGATGTTTATGTTCGTGGTGTTAATGAACTTATTCGACAACAATGTGATAGTACATCATGTCTTTATTTATATTTACCACGACCACCAAAAGATAAAAATCTTTCACCACGTTATATGCGTGTTCTTGATATATTGTCAAATGATTTACCACCTGTTATGTTTGTTCATGGTGTTTCATCTGTGACATGTACTCAATTATAAATCTTTTTTTTTTTTTTTAATCAAAATTTTCTTTTTTTCTTTTTTCATGTCAGAATATTTCGTATCTGTCTTTTTAATCTCTTTTATTTTGTTTTGTTTTCGACTTATTTAATAAGTGTTTTGTCTTTTTGTCTCTTTGCACTGTCTGAATGCTGCTTCTCAAAAATTTTACTACTAATAATAATAAATCTTTGTTTGTGTATGTTTAATTTAAGATGTCAAATTCTCAATCTATTATATTTAATAATCAATGGTCAATAAGTACAACACATGGTTCAATATTATCATCAGAAGGTTCAAAACGTCAAGAATATGAAGAAAATTTAAAAACACATCATTTACCTGAAATGATATTTGATAAAACAACATTAAAAATAATTTATTTAGATAATAATTTAGAAATTTTATTTAATGCATTTGATGCATTAAAATGTATTGATATGTATAATAATTTAGAACATGTACCTAAAGTATCAATGAGTGAAATATGGACAAAATCACGTAGTAAAGATAAAGAATTAGATTATGTTAAACCATATGATTGGACATATACAACAAAATATAAAGGTAATATTATTTGGCTACCATTTAAGTGGTCAGTATTGAAATTGGCAGTAATTAATTGTAAAATGGTCAGTTTATTAAATAAAGTAGTAGTAAAAAATTCCATCTTATATCAGTAAGAAATACAAATTTGGTCAGTGAAAAATACAAAATTTATCAGTAGAAAGATAAGTTTTATCAGTAGAAAATAAATTTAAAAAAATCAAAGAATCACATAATTAGGAGAAATTTTAACAGCAATTGAAAAAAAAAGAAAAAGAAAATCAAATTATTGTATCAATAAAGAAGATTTAGCCTTCGCTGGTCTACCTCTTTTTCTTTTCTCACCGATTGGAACTGTTTTTGCCGCTGACGGTGGTTTTCAATATTTCAAACGAATAGGGTGTGGGTGTAGGGTATGTGCGTGTGGGATGTTTAGGTGTCGGTGAGTGTAGCTGTGGCTGTCGCGTTGAGTGTGGGTGCGGGTATCGAGAAAGAGTTTATACACATCCATCCTATATATGGGATAGATAAAAACAGTGACGAGAGAAGAAGTCGAGAAGCTTCTTTTCCTTTGTTTTAGACAATGCACAATAAGAAGAATTAAAACAATGACTCCTCTTATTTACAAAATGTGTAGGTTAAAAGAAACAGACTAAAAGAATAGGTCAAAAGAACCAGAATACATTTACAGGGTAATTGAAAAGTAACTCCCTATCTTAAATTCTTTGTTACTCTCAAACGACAAAAGATATCGTCCTAATTTTTTCACCATTGTGAAGTATGATCTATGGCATTTCGTTCTAGATGAAACAAATCGATTGATCATTTGGCTGTCTAAGATCAAACCCAAATTTTGTCTTGACAACATATGGAAAAAACTCATTATTTTTGGTAGTTTATTATTCGTATACAAGAAGCAGGATGTTAGTGTGTTGATTTGGGTGAACATTTTTGCATTGTCCAAACACACATCACAACTTCACATACACACCCACATGCACATCCTACACCTATACGCACACTCACATCCACACCCTGATTCTACTACTAGAATAGTAAACTACTAAAAATAATTATTTTTTCCCATATGTTGTCAAGACAAAATTCGCGTTTGATCTTAGACAACCAAACGATCAGTCGATTTGTTTCATCTAGAACAAAATGCCATAGTCTATGCTTCATAATGGTGAAAATATTAGGACGATATCTTATGTTGTTTGAGAGTAATAAAGAATTTAAAATAGGCAGTTACTTTTCAATCATCCTGTAGAATAGCTGAAGACAAAGAAGAAAAGGAAAAAAGTAATTCACTCTATACCCATTTCAATTTTTATACTGATCCTTTAATATAATCGACTGTTAATAAATTATATTTACTGATTTTTAAATGTATTTACAAACCTAATTAGTTAATAATCGACCGTTTAAATAATTTACTGATCAATCATTTATTTTACTGATCAATCATTAAATTGACTGATTTTATAATTATCTCACTTACTGGCCATTTCATGTATTTTACTGACCTTAAAATAATTCCCCATATTATTTTATATGTTGTAAAATATAAATATCAATTATTTTGTAGATTAATTATATTAATTTGAGAGAAATGCAGTGATTAGTTAAAATAAGACTTTGAAAACTAAGATAATCCTGATACGGTCAATTGGAAGTCAGGGCGAATCGCAACTATAGTTTTATCATACTGTTATAAGTCCGAGAGTTGGAATCATTGAACTGGATAGATTATTCTAGTAATATCCACTGGTTACATTCAACTATTATTTATGTGAATAGACCGTTGAGAAGTGTATGTGAACGATTATTGACTATTTGAAGTGTGTCCGAATTCCAGTAAGATTCATGGTCATGTTGTAAATTCATAATAAGTAATTGAACTGTGTTGTTTTATGTAATATGTAGTTGTTCTTCTTATAATAGAGCAATGATTTTAAACACCTCAAAAATAGAGAATGATAAGATATAGTTCGATCTAACTTCTTTTTTTTTTCTTGTAATCAAGTGATTAAGTGTTTATGATAAACTTGTAATAACTTCGTGTAGTATATTTATTTTATCGATTAGAATCTGCACAAATTCCAGATAGATAACAAATATTTGTCCTAGAGGTGGTCGTAAATTTCCTTAAGAATACAGTCATGATCGATTCAGTATATGATTTATCTGAAGTTGGATTTGGATGCGAACGAACTTGTGTTACTTTGAAAAGTTATAGAAGAATATTTTGTGTTTAATATGTAAGTCTAATGTATGGAACAGAGATTCAAACAGTCTGTCTGTCGGTTTTTTTCATATTTTTCTATACAAAAAAGTTCGTCTTTTATGAGTAGAATATGTAGATATCCTAGAATCTTTCCTATTGGAAGATGAAAAATTATTTTTTTTTTATCATTTTACTTCGGCACAATTATAACTACATTGTTTGCTTATTCATTTCGCTAAATTACTGTTCGTACCTTATGATCAGATATTATTATCTTATATGAATTGTTAATAAATTCTTGTTTTTCCCTGATTATTATATTATCATTCTTGATAGAATCATACTGTATTAAAACAATAAATGTTGCATGACTTTCTCATAAAGATAGTCTTCTGTTTCTATTCAATACGTAAAAGAGTATTCAAGGATCACGACAGACATGCAAGGCAAACTAACGAAAAGTAGACTTGTTTAGACCTTTGATATGGAAAATAATGTCGAGCGAAAGCTAAACATCTATTGAAAATATTCCATCGTGTCAGTTGGTAGCATAAAAGAAGTCTTCTAACTAATTAGTCACTTTTGAGTCGAGATTATGTACACTATGAATACCTTGAAACGAGTTCAGGTTCTTAGCCTATTGCTACGGTGGTAGTGCAACAATACCCTATTTTTTAAGCCAATTGCTTTCTCTCTTTTAAGAACAACAGAAAAAAAACAGATTTTCGAATTTTCACTTGAAATTTTATACAGAGACATGTCTTAATGACAATAGATTGTTATGAAAGTTTCAAGTCTTTTGATTTGCTTGTATTCTGAAACGACTTTACCCGTGTACACGATCGATGTAAGACGAAACATTTTTATCATAGCCGTATCTTAGAATAGGAATAACAACAACAAGATCCCATGTAATTCAAACCGGACAACAATCGTTCGGTATTATGTACGTTATACCAGCGGTAGGGTGAACAAATGTGCAACATGAGATCTGAAACTTTCTGTATAATTTATTCTCGTTAAGATCTGTTTCAATGAAAGTTTTCAAATTACAATTCGAAAATTAGTTTTCCTAGTATGTTCCTGAAGGGGATCACAGTACTAACTTGAAACATATCGTATTGTTTCACTATCTTCGCTAGAATCAGCTAGGGATCCGAACTGTTTTCAGTGTATTCATATCTTATTAGGATTTACGTACAATACCTATCGAAAATTCATATTTCAGTCATCATCTTGGACTTTTCCTAGTTTATAAGTGTGTTACTTGTAGGCAAAATACGAAGTCAAAAACGATGAATCACTTCGAACCGGTTCTTTTGTCAGTTAAAATATTCATTTGAAGTAATTGAACTGCTTCACATTTTATTCGTAATGATTTTGTTTCGAATCTCTTTTTTTATAATTAAACAAATACAATAATATATATTCATATTTAGGTACTTTACGTTCAACAGATAAAAGTACATGGCGTATTGAATCAACTGATCAACAACTTGATTTAGAAAAACTTAAACGTCAAGAACCAATATTATTTTATGATGAATTAACACTTTATGAAGATGAATTAGCTGATAATGGTATATCAAATGTAACATTAAAAATTCGTTGTATGCCTAGTGGATTTTTTATACTTCTTCGATTTTTTATGCGTGTTGATGGTGTAATTATACGATGTTTTGATACTCGTTATCATTATGAAATTGAAAATAATTATATATTACGAGAATATATTGAACGTGAATCACCTGTATCATTACTTAAATCAGAATTTCAATCAACGTCAGATATTAATTCTGTTATTACACAATTAAAAACAAATTTACATCAATTAGAAAAACTTTTTTTTTTATAACATCTATTTAATATTCTATTCTTCAAAACTTTTCTTAAAAGAAACTAAAATACACATACACATGCACAAATAAAAAAAATTATTGATAATTGAAACTGTAAAGAAATTAATAATCAAAATTCTTATTTCTTCGATGAATCATCGTAATTCCGTTGAGAATTAGGCAATAGCTTAGTAATTCTTAAATTTTAGTTCTTGTTATATAAAAAGATCCTTTCTCTTTTATACCATTGATACAATTCTAATTTATTTACGAAAGTATTTCTCCAAATGAAATGCTTTTAGGAATTATAAAAAGAAGATTTTTCTCTGATAAAAAATTTTGAGGTACTTATCAAATTGCAGAATATTTAATTTTCATAAATATAAATTGTAAAACGGTATTGTTGTCTTTAAAGATGATTACCCTTCATCTAATTATCATCAATTGATTGGGATCAGTTATAAATATATATCGATACCTGAAAGAACTTTCTATCGAATAGTGAACGTCTGAACTCAATGGGTGGTTGTCTTCTGAAATTATTTGAAAAATATTTATCTTTCTTTTTTAAATAAAGAATACAATAATATTTTTAATCTCTTTATAAGTTATGTCGTCAAAACATCTAATTTGTATCGCTTGTTGATATCAATGTTAAATAGATAACATGTTTCTGTTTCGTCTTGTCAAATTCAACACGTTCAATTTTAAAAGATCGTCCCGGTCGTATAAGTATTTCTTCTTCATCTGGATAAGCAGATAGAGAAGAAATATCCATGTTCAATGTACGATATGAAGTACGTTTGTCAGCATTCAAAATAAATAAAGCATTACCAAACTGTTCGGCTTTTGTACGATTTCGACTACATGATGTAAATGCTTGAAATGATCGTCGTGGATCTTTACTTCGAGCAACATGTTGATATTCAGCAATCATTTCATTAGTCAATTGGGCACCTCGATATACAGTGGTATGTGTTCGGTGATTTAAATTTTCGAAAGATAAATAATAGTAGAGAAGGAAAGCAAAAGGACCAAGAGTTTCTATTTTATTTTGCCAGATATTTTCATGATTTTTGTCACCTATGAGACGCATTGTTTGATTAAGAATTTTATAGAGAAATGATTCAAGTGAATAAAGATAAATGCAACATTTGCCAATCTCTGTCTTTGTTTTATCTTTAACTTTTTCTAACTGTTCAATAATCCATTTAGCTTCACGTTGTTTTCCGGCTAGTTGTCCTTCATGTAAAATACCCAACATTGCTTTCTCTATTATCTCATATTTTCGTTTTTCCCAGTCGTTTATAGATTTAAGATCGAAGGATTCTACGAAACTATCGATAAAAACCTTTTTAAATCCAACTAACTCATGAAAAGAACGGGTAGGTACTAATGGATTTGGCATAAAACGTGCTTCTCTTAAGCATCTTTCATCTTTATTCATTTCTACTCGCTTTACCGGACGTTGTTTACTTTTATCATCATTCGAAATCTGAACTCGATGTTCAAAATCAATATGATAATCATCAAGAATAACATTGGGTTTCTTCAATGTCGTAAATGCTTCTTCAATAATTATATTTTCAACATCCGAATATTGATTCCATTGAGACGATTCCATGTTTGAAAATGGATTATCATCGGATTTCCAAAACCATTCAATATGTTTTTGTGTCATCGTTTAGATTGATTAAAACTAAAACAAAAATCAAATGTAATATTAGACAATGGACATTAGAGTAGAGAAGAATCCATCTGTTGATTAACAATCGAAAAACAAAGTTAAAACTGTAGAATAGCTGAAAAACATATTCGATGCATGTGAGTATGGTTGTGGGTGTATACTGTCTAAAGTAGAACATCACAATTTACTAGGCGTGTAGAATCTGTCGGAAAAATAAAAAATCTTCCTCAATATAAAACTCAATTAAAAAACGAGTTTTCTTGTTTTAAATTTTTATTCAACCAAAAAAAAACAACTACCTCTATTTAACACATTACAAATACACATTAAGAAAAAGAGCTACTTTTCAAACATCGTACTTTTCGTAAACAATTTAAACTCACTGAATAAAAAGAAATACATTTTTGACGTATCGTATATTTCTGATTTAGTGGAACTAGAATTATTCGAATAGAACCGAACTCGAACTACTTTTCAAAAATAAGTTCGAATCGAGCCGAATCCGAATCAATTATTAAAAGTAAATCCAAACTGAACTGAACTCGAATTAACGAAAAATGGTTTGATTCAGTTACTGATGACCATATATTAGTCATCCTAGTAGTATCGTATGCATACATACAACAGTAACTATATATGCCAACAGAGCAAAAAAACGGCAAGTAGTGGCATTCCATTAGAAAAACGTAGAAAAAAAGAGAAGAAGTCAAATAGTGCGTGTTGTTTCATGAATAGACATAAAGAGATAGGATGAAAGAAGTGGCCAGATGTGATAAGCGTAAATAAAGATAAGCGATATTGACACTAAGATAAAGACGTAAATAAATCTTTTAGAAGTTTAATGAAAAGAGACGTAGAAGGCCTTATCGATGTATACAGGATGAATCAAAAGTAAGGGAACACAATAATTTTTTAATTTCGTCTCTATATATGAATAATAAAATCTCTTATTTATAGCACATATACTAGGTAGTGGTAGTCAGAAGCATAGAATAGCATATCATTCGTTTCTGGGCTCAAGAGTTTGTTTCAAAGACACACTGTTTTATCTCATGTACTCTTGTGTGACTGGAATAAGAATTATTGCTTTCATGTAGAATTTGATAACCATTTTTCGTCTGACTCGACCAATTTTCAGCCTAAAATATATTTTTCTCTTAGACACTTTGTACAAGCCTTGGTAGAAACATTCTATCAAAAACTTCTATGATCATCAAAGATTTCGAGAGGAACACCCGTTTAGAGTCAAATTCCTAAGTTGAAATTCTTCCCTCGAAATCATTTTTTCAAATATGGCGAAAGGATTCTTGTCCACTATGAACTGCGATTCCAATGTGTTTCACATTTCAATATTGTAAGAATCCGGTAGTCTTTTCTATTTACGTACATATAAAATGGAAGATTTTTGTTGATAAGTGTACCAATAATAGTATCTCCTTTTCATTGATATCTTCATTTCTTCTTTCCTCTCATACTTTTCATTCTATATTCATCTCTCTCCTATATAAACTTATATTGTATGTGAGATAGATACAATTTAGAGATATGAACCGAGATTTTTTTTTGTTCATACCTAACAATTTGAAATTGTATTATTCATAATGTCAAAGTATTTAAGTATTATTAATGACACTAAGTGCCCAAGATTCTTTTTTTATTAAGTTATCTGATTGGAAATGTTTAGTATTTGTAAGCGTGAAAATAATGTGTCATAGAAGGATAAAATACAGAGCTACAGTTAGACAATGACACAATTTTATTATGAATTTACACTCTAAGACATGTAATATAGTAGATATTCATCGTTGCATGGTACATTCTAATAATAAGAATAGAAAAGAGATCATCACTTACTTTTTTTATTTCTTAAGATATCTATTATAAATCTGGCGTAATAATGCTATCAAGCGACAGTAGAATGAATCATATGTCATACCAATCAGAATTTTTGTTGATGCTATTGTCAAGACAGTATGTAAACAATTCAAAATGTGTTTGTCTTTAACTCATGCATACAAATGAAAGGAACGAAAAGAAAAATATTAAAAAACTCTTGAAGATGAAAATGAGTGATGCAATTACTTTCATTCATTGTCACGTTTAGCAAATCCACTCAAAATGTATGTCACACAATATTCTGAGGATTTGAGCGCGAAGATGGCTGCTGAGAAAGCTTTGGACATCAATACATTTTGTAAAGATTTCTATTGTATCGTATCTTTTACAGTCGATTGTTATTTTTAGAAATAAGTCAGATAAATTAAATAATCTTTATATGCAAAATTCTTTGAACAATATGTCTGATCGATTTTCGGTCATTTTTATGTTACATGGGAGAATCAAAAATAATCAAATCAAATCAAGATTTCATTTTCTACATAATAATACATAGGGTGTTCAAAAAGTTCCCGGAACTTCGGTATATCTATTGACACAAGCGACATTTCATCCATCTTTCTATGCCATATATCCAAGACAGTTGTTGTGATATTCCATGGGAAATTTCATCCTTTTAACTTACTCTTTGGATATCCTTTCGAAGTAAACAATAGGTATGGAATTGACCTTATTGGTTATTATCCTTGCTAAACTGCTGTAGCTGCTGATTGTCTAGTCTATATTGAATACATCTCAACGACTACGAGCCTGAAAGCCTAGCCTAAGGTGAGTACGCTTGGCGAGCCTTAACTTCATTCTCTTACTTTTAAGTAAATAAT
>CAJNOL010002127.1:0-22113 GCA_905250125.1 Rotaria sordida | reverse complement strand
ACGCTTGGCGAGCCTTAACTTCATTCTCTTACTTTTAAGTAAATAATGGCATTATTTTACATGTAGCTCAAGAAAGCCATGAAGGAAACTGATCGGACTAGACCATAATAATACGCTTTTGTTCGATAACTTTTTTATTTGTCAATTTAAACATTTATCACTAAAATAGATAGAATTACCGGTCCGTATAGAAACCACTAGATGTCAAATAATGATTTGAATATTATTAAATGGTTGACATATATTATTGTTTTTGATATTCCGAACAATAAATGTCGCTTAGAGAACTGGTTTCTCTTCTTGATTTGAGTTTTGATCATGATTTTCAAGCAATATTGCGACGGCACATCTATATCTGATAGCCACTAACAGGATCACATAAGATCTGCTCTCGAGTTAGAAATTTCTCCAAACTTCTAAAGGCTGAAAGAACTATCGAAATGCAAGCAATAACCAAGGAGATCAATTCAATACCTGTTGTTTACTTCGAAAGGATATCCAAAGAGTGATTTGAACAGATGAAATTTCCCATGGAATATCACAACAACCATCTCGAATATATGGCATAGAAAGATTAATGAAATGTCGCTTCCGTAAATAGATATACCGAAGTTCCGAGAACTTTTTGAACACCCTATGTAAGTATAGATGCTAGTCTTGTCTTCATCCACGCACATCCTTAGGATTGGTTGATATGAAAATATAGGCAACACTTACTATTAAAACTTGGCAGAGATTGATCCTTTACTACTGTAAAAATAAAACACACAAATCCACATCTACGTTCTCGCAAATTTATACGAGAAGGCGATTGTTTTGAAGTATGTATACATCGTCTACTTAAAATAGTATTAAGTGTTTAAAAAAAAATCTTTTCAGGCCAATGTAAACTTTTAAATTAAAACTATTTGAGAAAATAATTGTTATTGTGTTAACGAAAGAAGCAATGCATAAATCGAATAAAATAATTTCATTGTTGAAATTAAAGATGACTGTCTGCAGTGGTATAATGGTTTGAGTATGTCGGTTTGTCGAACCGAAGATCAGGGTTCGATTCCCTGCTGCGGAGATGTTCTATTTTTACTCTGATGCAAGGTCTGTTTGCACAAAGAACGTCAAAAAACAAAAAATAACCGACTGTCACAGAAATGATTATTTGTTTTACGCGAGTTTTTCTTTTTCTTTTATTGTTTTTTTTTTCACGTGGTTATAAAGAAGAATGTTTTTCTTTCATCAGAATAACAATAAACATTCTTTCATTCTGCTCGAATACTGAAATATTATTATGTTATTGATGAACGAAATTTACATTTTGTAGTTTATTGCATGAAAAAGAGAACATCCGCGGTAGTATAGTGGTTAGTATCCCCGCCTGTCACGCGGGAAACCGGGGTTCGATTCCCCGCCGCGGAGTAGCTTATGTTTTTTTTTTACTTTCATAGAAACAATAAAATACATATAAAACGACAGAAATAAGCAGAAAATATAAAGAAATGAACATCACCAGTACCAGATGGTATGGATGTGGACCATATTCTCACTGCTCCCAGAGTTCACACTCACACTCGCTATTCTTTCTATTTATTTCCTTAATATTCTTACAATTTTGAGGTAATACTCGTCATAATTATATTGATAGCAAGTTGTGAAACGCTGTGCATTAAGGAGACCACACCTTTTCAGAATTTCTCGAGAATGGTTCATCAAAAAAATTGAAAACTTTCAGGGTTGATAGATCTCGATGATTAGAGTATGAGATGTTCGGAAAGAAAAGCATTTGACAATTTTTAGTTTAGGAAAACTTTTGTTCTATTCATCGGAATCTATCCATTCTGAAAGTCTTTTTAATGAGACAGTGATATCCTGTGGATTAGATTATAATAATATTAGTATTTTTATTTACGATTGTTTCAAATAAAAAATAAATATCGGGCAATCTTTAAAATGTCTTACATTATTGAGGATCATCAAAAAAAATATCAATAGTTGTTCAAACGAACATGCACGATTTTACATAATATGAGGATACTCAGATCATATAGTTGGTTTGAACGAATACCAACTGAAATTATCTTAGAGATTGCTTCAGACAATAAACCCAGAAGAAAATATAAAGCATAGAGTAGTTTTATAATACTCGTACGTTTTGAACTTATGTTAATTAGATCGACGAGATCGTACAAGAGTTCGACGTACAAAACTTGCGGCTGCCAGTGCGACATTGTTCATTGAATCCCGTTGAAATTAGTTGGGCTGGATTAAAGGATTATGTTTGTAAAAATAACACTAGCTTCTCGTTGACCAACATTTATGAATTAACCTTCGAATTCATTGTTGATTTCAATGGTAAAGCTGTAAAAGATACGATTCATCATAATGAAAAAGTAGAAACGACGTACAAAGCAGCAGATGGATTTGTAGAAAATACTGTTGAGCCACAGTTAATCGACAACATATCGAATATCGAGATTAATAATCTTTTCGATACTAGCGATGATAGCCCAGAGCTTCGACTTTATTCCTGAGTAGTTTTTTGAACAATAAATTCACATCTATTGGAAACACAGACAAATAGAAGCGAGAATATATGGTGGATAGCGTTATTTGTATTAGATTTAGAAGAAAGCAATAGAATATAATGATGATTGAAGTAAATTATGTCTGAATGACAAATCACTTGTCATTATGCGACTCACAATGGTCGAAAACCCTCATGCATAAACAATGACAAGACTTTTCTCTCTTGAAAAAATCATATTTTTGATACATTACAGACACCCAGTATGACAAGAATAAGTTTTGAACAATACATGATAAAAAGTTCGAGCTTGTGTAGACTAAAAGAACAGACTTTGCGCTATCGAATGATCACCTTGAAATTGAAACTCTATTTGAAAACATTTTTATTCGGTAGGACATAAAATAATTACAGTTAGTGAAATTAAAACAAAATAAAGAAAAATAACATGTTTTGATGATGCCGGATAGTCCTTCAAGCATAACAATTTTACTTTTACATTACATAACTTCTATGCAAAATATACACAGTAACCTCGAATATTCACATAAGCTGTAAGGATCAGTAAGCAACTAGTATAGATTGGAATAATCTATCTAATACAGTTTTGAACGTTGGAAAATATTTCTAAAGCGAAATTCACGGTTTAAAAAGGCTTAGAATAAAAAAGATTAAAAAAAGTATATGAAAACATGATTATAGAAGAGATTATTAGAACATTTTGTGCGTCAAACGAAGGCTTGTTGTTGCTTGGGAATCAAATACAATTATATTCATTAAATAGCTCTTTTTTGTCTCTATTCAAATTCCTAAAACAATGTTTGGACTAAACATGTAAAACGAGTACAGACGATCTAATTCGGAATTTGAAATTCGAATAAACTGATCAATTATGATTAATGAATAGATTTTGAATTTGAAATAAAAATCTTATATTTCAAACCATATTTTTTGTAGCAAAACTCAAATATATTATCATTATGATTTATTCGTAATTATTAAATGCTTTTTCTAAATAGAATTCACAAAGAAAGAAAAAAAAAGTAGATTTTTCTTCGACAAAATCATGTTCAATTTTGACGTTCTTTCATTAATACTTGCTAACCTTTTATTATCATGATGCATAAAATCAGCACGTAATTAAAAAACTGCGTTGTCTATGAAAGACACTTTAACATCTTTCTAATCTTAATTTCTCCTTTAAGTTTACTAAAAATACTAACATCAAAACTAATTACGTAGAGTATTCGACATACTCGTGACATACGTTTCTGTCTATAACAAATGAGAAAGCAGCTTGTTACAACAAGAAACAGAAGAGACTTAAAAGCTTTGGAATTATTCAAAACTCTGAAGGTTTTTGAAGGTCACTTTTTCCTCCTCTTGGATATGTTTCAGATTTATGTTATTCGTCTCATAACTTTTCGTGAAATAAATCAGAAACAGATAAATTCAATAGACTTTCTTAAAAACTTCTCCATTAGAATAAAGATAAATGCATTATATTCCATATTTGAATCCTGCTGGCATAATACGAAAAGGTTTTCTTCGTGAATACATTTTGTTCTTTTTATATAGACTGCATGTTTTCGAAAAGCATTTTTTTTTATCTCAAGGACATGGGGAACATTAGATGATTAATGAAATTTTTTTGCAGTACTTATTCGAACAGGTAGATCGTTGATGTGAATGATTTTCAAAGCGCAACGGTGCATTGCATGACATGTGTCTCTTATAATTATGATATTAGAATATAATGTATGATTGAAAGTACTAACGAAATTAAAAATTAAATTTATTGTCTAAACAATGTCATCGATGATATATGACACATGAGATATTAAAATTATCAAAACGGAAAAGAAATAGATGGTAGACTCTAATAAATAAAAAAGCGATGAAAATAGATTTGAACTAAAGAAAATAGATTTAGAACCTTAAAATGGCTCCAAAGAAAAGAATTCACTTTGATCTTGATTTCTAATTAACAGCAAATAAAATAGAACAGTCAGAAAATCTGAAATTCATAAACTACAAGAATTATTTGTCTTTTCTTATCAATAAAAGAAAAAAAACCTTACCACATTTGGCTTCTTGTATTTAGTGCGACTTTATTTCTTGTGGATAAAGCTTTATTCATGTTATAAACCTTTCTATAAGAGAATTCCTATTAAAAATTAATTTGCACATTTCAAATTCAACAAAATTCTCATGTCAACTGTAGCATATACAAGTGTAATTATTCAAAAGTCATTGATCCATAATCTTAGTATTAGTATAATAAAACAGAATACTTATGCATACCGATACATATTATTTTCAATAAAGAATACATGAGATAATTATAGTGTAATCAATTAAAAAGATTGAAACAAAAAAAAAACTCGTCTTTTAATTTTTTTTTCTCAGACATAGTAAGCAAAAACAATTTTTTACATTTTTAATTATTATTATTATTATTATTATTGTTTTTTCATTTTCAATAAACAAATTCGATTTTAAATAAAGTCATATTTATGTCTTTTAAAATCCAATGAATCATTTGATTCTTCTTTATCAATATCATCAAACTTAATACGTTTAATGAATCGACTCAGTATTGTATTGAAACCATATGGATCATGTACTTCTTTTCGTTTCATAAACAAATCATTCTTAGTCGATGATGGATTATCATCAAAATGAAATGAAGATGAAATTGGCAAAGCGTGATTTGTTGAAGTTGATACAAGAACAATAATAATACAGATATATGCTAAACATTTAAAATGAAAATATTAACAATAAGATTAAATGATAATCAAAAAAATCTTACTTAGATACATTGGTAAAATATGATGTTTTTAATCTTGAACTTGTGTTATGAAAATGTAACTTTACATTTTTTTTTTCTTTTATTTTTATACGGTATTAAACATCACGTGAATTGATTGAAGTAGTACGTGATATAAAAAAAAAAATTTCTATGAGTACTACTTAAGTTATTCTATCAAAAAAGAAACATGATAAAATAGAATATCATTACATAAAAGTATTGTAATTCATTCTGATATGGAGTGCAAAAGTCTCTAAAAAAAATGTCACATTCTGTTAGACCATATAACCAATTTTTAAACCAATGGAATTTTTTTTTTCTTGTTAGAAATAGTAATGTCTGAACTACAAATTTTGTATGAAATATACTTTTTTCAGAATGAATTTAAGAAAGAGGAAATGTTAAAAATAAAATACCTTTAAAAGAGTTCTTGCAGTTTTACTATTGTGCAACATTAGTTTTCTATTTCCGTTAAACTTTTTATATTAGAAGTGAAGTGGAAAATCATATTTCATAGTATATTTTGTACTGGTAGGAGTGCTCTTTCTAACAGTGTATTGAAAGTTAAATTTGTTCTTGGTTTTTTATACTAAAATATAACTTGGTCGCTTTTACTAACTGACCGTTTTGTAAAACTTAAAAAATATGTTTTGAACTATTTTTTCTTGCTCTAAGTATTTATGACCTGATATATTTCGAACAAATTAATGTACGAAAAATAAAGTTCATGCATAGATTTCGAAGATTGAAGTTGATATCCTTCCAAACTGATCGTTCTTGTAAAACTCTATTTTATAAAAAATTTCAATTTCCAATTGTTGTTTTTTGAATAAATAATCAAGAATGAATCTACATTGAACTTTTGATGCGTTACACTTTGGTGAATTCTTTTTTTATTAGAATTTGATCCACATAACTCGAAAATAATTAAGAAATACAAACTTTTCAAGTTGCAAGAAAAATTTGTAGTTCAGACATTACTCTTTCTAATAAAAAAAAATTTCGTCGGTTTAGAAATTGGCAATATAATCTAATAGAGTGTGACATTTTTTCAAAGACTTTTGCACTGCTTATTATGTCAGAAAATAGTTTAAGTAGATTACAAAACACTTATGAAACATATTCAAAAGTGAAAAAAAAACAGATAGGGAGTGATGCACAACAAAATGGATAAAAAAAATGTTTTCCTTCTTTTACGGTGCTTCTTAATTAACTGCAGATGCTGTTCTAAGCTTATTCAATAGAACATTTTCTGCTCTTTCAAATCATGTATTTTATTTATTCGAATTATTCGAGAGTCAATACTGTGACGAACAACTTTTGTCCTAATTTTTTTGTAACATCAAATCGAATTTGATCAATTAAAGTTTTTTTTTTTGTTCCATATCATCTGATAATATAATTCATATGAAATTCAGTAATCCAGAAAATTAAGATTAGGTATATTCGGTGGACATTGTGACAAAAATAATCTTTGCATTACGTTTTCATGTGATCCATAAACGGTATACGAGAACAAACAGCTAACATCTTTACATCGCTGTTTTTCATAAGCTCGTAAAACGGTGAAAATAATAGGACCGCTTGCTAGCGAAAACAGTTGTTAGTACAATCCTTACGAGATTAAAAAGGAAACATGATAGAGCTGCTAGTATTATCAAAGAGGGAATTAAATAATAGATGTTTCGGTTTGTGCAATGTATTACAGTGACTGTGAAAGAAAAGTAAAGGACAACAATCATACTAGTTTCACAAATGGATTTTAATTATGCGCTTATATCTGTCACGTGTGTGTATGGAGGAGGTTGAAATTTCGATTCCTAGACTTCATCATTCCCTTTAGATCATGTTTCATAAAAGCGTAGTGACCTATGTGCTAGTGTTTCATCTTGTTGAAAATGTAAATTCATCATCTAATAATTTTCGACTATTTTTTATGTTAATGATAATATTTTATGGATGTATCGTTGATAACATTCGTTATAGGATAGAACAAATGGTTCAGTTGCGTGTTCTGTAAGAATTGCGTTAAAAATTGTTGATTTTCACTCGAAACAACAGATCTGAAAGGTATTACTATTGATCATTCTTTGTAAAAATAAGAACAAGACCTTATACAAAATTTACATTGGATTATACATTCAGTCTTTTTAGTATTTTCATAGGAGTTAATTAAATAATTGAATTTGTTCTAATGGAAACATAATACTATTCTAAAAAAAAAAATTAAGCTACTATATCTACTTAGTTCATCGTGGTTTACGGCGAACATATCTTGTTCTTGAGAAATTGCTTTATCTTCAAGTGAAACTACTTCTTCTATTTGTGCATCGTTACCCACAAGTTTAACATATTCCTCAAAGAAAGTTAGATGTTTATTGAATAATGAGATAACAGGTTATATGAGTTACCATATTGGTGAAAAAAACATTTAATTATAGTTCTGTTCTCATCTTAAATAAAATCTGAAAGATTGCGGAGAGAATCAAAGATTCGAGTATGTAAAAGTTTTGTGATGGATATGCTTGCCGCGTTCTGTAGAATAGAACACAGAGCAAAAATGTTTATCCTGTTAGGAATTCCTGTTGTCAGTTTATCGTACGTTATTCAATAATAATCGGACGAGTCATACTATCATAGTTTCACATTAGAAAAATTAAATATTGCATAGTTCTTCTTGATTTATCTTGTAATTTAGCTAATTTTTCTTATTAAAATGTTCCGTTTCATTTAACGATGAGATTTCATTTATTTTATTAATTCTTAGATTCTTTTCGAACGTTTTCAAATTAATTTTACTAGATTTCCTTGAATATTTTAACATATCTAATTATTATTGTTTTATTGACTTTACTTTCAAGATGTTTCATTATTGTTCAACAAATTTAACAGAGATCGCAGTGACATATATTCAAAAATCAGGAAAAGTGAAATTCATTTTGATATTGATTTTCAGAATCAAATTTGCATAAACGTTTAGGGAGCTACTATGGTTAACCCTTTCACGGTTATAGCTAAACCAATAGATGCAATTCCGTTGAAATTTTATATATACGATGCTTATTATACATTGTTGCTATTTTCATCAAAACTTTTTTGTAAAATTTTTAAAATCATTTTTAGTCCATGTTTGCCAATGACGATGGAATACTTTGCTCATTTCCATAGGAGGCTAAGGGTATGGGATAAAATTCGATTGAGACTTATCTACAAATCAAACCTTGGAACATCACTAGGAGTCACTCCTAACTTAATTTTAGCAGTAAAAATCAAACCGTTTCGTGAGCTACAAAAGGGCATGGTCTGCCTTCCTTTTTAGAATAGAAACAATTCTGTAAAGTATCATCAGGCTTACTACCTTAGTGGTCTTATCAGAGTCATAACTCTTTTATAGATGTGTACACTGAAACCTCCTCTATGTAATAGGAAAGCATTTTCTTCATATCTTTTTTGCATTGGCGCGTTATTCAACGATTATAAAACTTGAAAAATCGCACTATATTTAGCATGATGGGTCTGAAAGAGTTAGTTAACATATTTTTCTAGTCGGATACAATTAGCGCTTTATAGGTAGATAAAAGTGAATTGAGAAGTTTGTTTATTTTAAAGTTCATCGATAAGAAAACGAATTTAGCAGAAAATAAGATTTCGTTTGTTATCCATTTTTTAATGCATTCTGAACTGATATATATTTATATATAATGATTGCCTTTTTATTTTGTGTTCAATACAAACTTCGATGTAGTTCGAACAAATATTTCCATCTAATATTGTATTTAATGCGCACTGCACCTTTTTCTTTCGTCAGTCGATGATGTGATTTCTTCTTCTTTCCTTATCACAGTTATCATTTAACTATTCCAACCAAATTTCTTCTATAAATTTAACTTTTTCAAGCTGAAAATTTACTTTGAACAAGATAATCAGTCTTGTAGAAAATTTTGATTCACAGATAAAGGTTTGATATTGACACATCGATCAATAAAAGTGTTCAAAATTAACTATTAGAATCAGTTCTATTCTATTAAAAGGGCACTACTGATTTTCATACTGTTTTCTGTTTAGTATGTTCACATATGACAACAATATTTTTTTTTGTCTACGGACTTAGTATTCTTATAAAGCAAAATATTCTATTTTTGTTTTCTTTAAAAGTCATGTTTCTAGAAACTTTTTAAGGTTCTCGAAAATACTGAAAAAGAAAGATCCATTCATTATATGCTATCTATTCTCTTTCTCGTAGAGGAAGTGTCCAGTAAACATAAATTGTCTGCTTGCTTCTGTGTCCGCATTTCACTGATTGACCAGAAATCAATCCAAGAAGAAAAGGGATGATTATCTTAAAAGCCTGACCAAAGGTAATTGAAGGTAGAGAATCCGAATCCGAGGTCAGTTTTAACTAATTAATTAACAATTAATTATTAGCTGATTATTAATTATTAATATTTTCGACAAAACTTGACCGAAGGTTATCGAGGGTGGAGAACTCAAATCTGGGATCTGTTTTAATTATTAATCATTAATATTTTTTACAACATTCAAAAAGGGGAAATTGAGGGTCAGAAATCTGAATCCGAAGTCTGTTTTGATTTTTTTCTAAATACTATTATTATTAGTGTTTTTTCTGGAAAACTTGATCCAAGATTTTTCAAATAAAAACTGAGAATCTATGATAAGTTTGTGTTAATAAGCTAGCAATGCTAAGGAGTAATAAAACATACCAATGTCATCATAGTTTAGGAAAAAAACTTCACTAGAGGAAATTCAAAAGCAAGAATTTCAATCTTGAACTAGTTACTATTAGTAATATAGATAAGTGAATAATTTGAGAAGAGTCCAGAAACAGTACTTCTACGAGAAAGAGCTGAGCGAGTTCATCGACGAGCGTTACTTGTTGTACATGCGTATACATAATTTTTAATTAAGTGTTCATTTGTGGTGTTTTAAAATCTATATTGTTGTCCCTACGTAAGTGTTCGGAAATGAAACACTATTTTCAAGAAATATAATAGTGCAACGCATACGGAAAAATATCGGGAAAGAATTTCTACTTGTTGTAAGATGCAACCGTCGAGCGAAAAGATTTTAGGGCAATGGCCGACTTCACCAATGTTTCGTGACCATTATCGACCTTCGTACTGCACTCACCTAGTTTTTTAGGCACGGTACACATCTCTGATTGCTAATGCTGAGCTAAATATATATTGAAAATCTACACTGATTACAAAACAAAAAAAGAGTGAGTGAACTAACTATTATTTGAATATCATCTTTATTTCTGTTTTAAGTTAGTCTACAGATATTTTTAGATGAAGTTTGAAAAATAAGTTGATGATAATACAAGAATGAATTATAACTGTTTAGTTATAGTCCTATAGGAATAAATCATTAAAAAATCAGGAAAGTAATACGGCTGCGAGGCCTGAAATTTAATCATAATCATGCAATCACAACATAATTTTTCGGACATCTTCACTTTTCATAATGAGCTTAGAATGGAATCTTCAGTATATTGAGAAGTACCATAAAATGAAGAAAACATTTTGACTCGTCTATGTGGTATGGGATACAAGCCGGACTTCCATTTTTTTTTTCATATAATTATTCGATAAATATGCTGAGAATTGTAAAAGACTATTGATAATATCTCAGTCCATGAATCATAGATAAATTCAATTTAAATCTTTAAAATTAGATTTCAATCTTATCAAGACTCATAGTGATACATATTTTCCCAATTATTAAAAATTCTAATATAACAGATTCTAAAGATCATTCTCTAAGATAGATTATACGAGTTTATTCAAGAGTCTTTTTTTTTGTATAAGAATAACATAAATAAATACAATTAATAAATGTCATTATTGACCTTGCACTAAAGAAATTATATTTCTTGTGAAGTATGAATAATACTCTTGTAATGCTTCGAAATATAGAGAAAATTTTAAGATTAACTAATTTAAAATTTAACTCGAATTTTCAAGCATGGAACATTGATTTTTGTAAGAGTGTTAGTGATTTAGTGTGTAACAAGAATCAACCGAAAAAACCAGAAAGAAAAATAGCGCAGAGGAAAATTAAATGTAATCAAAGTTTGATTGATACATTCTCGAAGAGTGTGAGTTTATGAAAAATGCTGATGACCTTCTAGTCACGTACATATGAGATAATAAAAAATGAATATTTCAACTAATTTATTTTGATGATTTCTCATTACTAATTTATTTCATATTCGATATTTTTTATATGTTAGTCAATGTAATATTATTCATAAAATTTGTTTTGATATCTTCTTTTTGTTCTCTTTTAAGTGACAATTGAAAATTAGCTTGACGCGCTACGCACATATTTTGTTTTCTTATTTGAAAACTGGTCAAATGTCTTTAATGAGATCAACAATAGGACTTCTCCAATTGATAAGTTGCTTTTGAATCGAAACTATGTGTATTGTGTATATCTAAATGAAACATGAATACTCTGAAAAGAGTTCATGCTCTTAACTTATTACTATGGAGATACAACATTTTTTAAATAAATGCCATGATTCCCATCAGGAACTCAAAGAAAACTGATTTTCAACTTAAAACTTTCCATAGAGACAGACCTTATTAAGAATAGTTTTTTTTTGTGAACATTCTAGATCTCTTGATTTACTTCTATCATCAAATGAAAGTTTCAAATATGTCTGTTTTATATAAATGGTAGACTTAAAACCGGCTTGTTGAAATTCTTGACTTAACCAACAAAACATCGGTGCGTTTAATATATCAATTAAGCAATCATTTCTTTCTAGAAACAGTGTATCCACTTCAGTTCTATGAAGACGTACAATTTAAAACTCATATAACTCTTGAAGTTTCTAATAGTAATAACTTCTATTTTAGTCTGTCACGTTTCATATATACTAACATTAAGAACAAACGAAGTATTCTTTCAAAACATTTCATCTAGTAACTCATCTATTGCTGACAAAAAAAGATAAGTTGCACTAAAACATACGACTTTTATATTAGACTTCCTATTTTAAGAGTTTCTTAATATCTAAATACTTTTACAGTTGCATGGCGCTAGTATTTGACAAGATCTTGACAACAATCGTCAAAAACAAGCAAAACAAACCAGCTTTAGTGCCTTAAAAATCCATAATAAAACAAGATGAGCTAGTTCCAAGTATGACAAGTGATGTAAAAGACACGCTATTACTATAGTTACATCGACGAGATCTGAAACATTCCCAAAAAACTACACTTGTTAAAACCTATCTATATGTAAATTTTGGAGTCGAAATTCGAAAATTAATTTTTGCTTCTATTCCCGAGAGGACCAAAATATTCATTTTTAAAAATGTTTTAAAAGTGTTGTGCTTCATCACTAACAGTAGCTGCCCAATTCGAATTCGAAAACAAATCAAAATTTCATTGATACTCACATGGTCCAAGTCAAAGATAAAATTTCACTCAATTCGAATTATAATTATAATTGAATCAAGAACTTGCATTTTATAACACTCAAAATGCCAAAGATAAATTTTGTGTTCAGATATAGATGTGATTGAAGGCATTACTGACATTTATTCGATTGTGCACACAGAGACAACTATGAGTCGCGACACTGATGTAAAAGATCGGCAACGCAATCAAAAGCATTTCTATACAGTTATGCATTCTAGATCAGACTATAGATTTAGTAAAGACTTTAATAAAAGCTTCTAAACATCGATCATCACAGTAAAAATATCGTGCGCATACTCATATGATAACTACCACCGGTTTTTTGGAAGTGATGTATTGTATCAAAACAAATGAATATTTTTGAAGTCTGCTAAGATATTGCTGCAAAAAACTTTTATTAGTAATATATATTTCTGAAACTATTTTCTTCTTCTCGGTTAATTTGAATTCTTTTTAATGAACCATTCAAATTCGAATATAAAACACTCTATAATCGTTTATAGCTGAAATCGAAAATCATCGATATACCGCCGATTCTTATGAGTATTGCAGTATATCAGTGATAGTATACGAAGAAATGTGCCACATGAATATGATCTTAGTATTAAATATTTTATTCTCCACTTAATGCTAAGAAATTTTCGATAGATAACAATCAGTATTTGTTTGAAAACATAAGAATTCTTAAATGAGAAATATACTCCGATAAAAGAAAAACGTGCGTATTTGTATCGAAAATCAGGAAGAGTTTATTTATAATAAAAATAATCCAATAGTAACATAAGACTAAATCGATATTAAATGTGTTCGATTTCAAAATCAGTTGTTAACTACAGTGGAAAGAAAAAAAAAACCAAACACTGCTGTTGAATGATTTTTTTACTATTTTGTTGATTATTATAAATGATTTATTAGTAATCTCAAACTTTTAGACATTTCATATCTAAATATTTTGCTCGTATGAATAAAGAATAAAGTTCAAAATCGATTTTTCAGTTTATCTTTTCTTTGTTTCTAAATTGCAAATTGCTTCATAGCAACAAAACGATTAATATATATATATATATTCAGATACATTTATATATAAATGTGAATATATTGACAGAATAAATTATTGAAGAATTAGATGCAGAACGTGGTTTTGATCATGAAAAATAGTTACTTCATTTGATAGCATTTTAACATGATGACCCAAAAAAGTGACAATAAATTTGATTTTTATGAAAATGAATTTCAATTAATTCGACATTCTCTACAGCTCTACTAGTGCCTTTGATGATTATTCATACCTCTCATGTTTCCATCTAATTACCATCAATTTGATATTTATGATGCTTTTTTGATAGGATGTTTTTTTTTACAGAAATGGATACAATAATCTTCGTCGTAAAATTTGAATATACTTTCTTATTTTCTATTTACTTTTGTAGTCTAATGATTATTAGAATATAAAGTAACAAATTACAATACGATTTATCAAGGATATAATAGAATATTAAATAAGTATTTTATCAAGAACACAAAATTCAATACTTTTAACATTTTGAAAAGTTTCATATTCTTTTATAAGAATAAACAGATCAAATGATGCATGACGGCAATGTTTATTTGAATATTGTTACATATCTTTCAAAAGAATACAATTAATTTATTCTATAGATGTCTTTCTATATAAATCGAAATTATTAGTAGGCATTCTTTATTCGATTTTTATTTTCCTATGTTTTATTGAATAACAATAACAATGACAATTATGACAAATCAAAAAAAAAAAAGAACATAATAATAAAATAAAATAATAATATATTGACAACTCTCTTTTCTTATATTAATTTAATAAATTATATAAAGAGTATGTCAGTCGCACTTATCACTCTCTATTAGCCTATTGAAAAATATTGTTTAGTATAATTCACGATTTCTTAAATGCAAAAATTCGTTTGTATATATTGAATATTTTATCGAGTTAATTTAATAATGAGTTGATGAATAAAAAAAAGAAAAAAAAGACAACATGCAGGAAGAGAACCGAAGAGAGAGAGAAAATGAGGAGCAGAAAAAAAAATAGTTCTAATAGAAACTCATATATGTTCCTCGATTATTGGTAAAGCAGGAACACATCAAAAAAGATTAGAATAATCATAAGCAGACGTATTTGTTTTTTTTGTCCTTCAAAAATTTATCATGCATCATCATTTACGTTTTCATTCATTTATTATTCTTGTTCTTTTTAATCTTTATTGTTATTCATCACCTATACCATATGTTGATCAAAATAAAAAAGAACAAATATTATCATCAATGGATTCGAACGTACAAGACATAATACAACCATTGGCTATTAATAAAGATAATCAAGTCGATTATTTTTATATATTATGTGCACTTTATGATGATTGTTATGATAAAGATCAACAATATTTTATTCCAAACGATATAAAACCTAAACGTCTTATGTCCAATTTATTTCATGGTATTCCAAAATTTGGCAAACGTGCATTTTCATCAGCATTTTCTGGTATTCCAAAATTTGGTTAAAATAACTTTCTTGTACTTTTCATCATTAAAAAAAAAAAAAAGAAAATGATTGAATATTTTAAAAAAAAAACCATAGAATATTTCTTTCGTTTATATGTATAATCGTTGTATCTTTATGAATTTATTTTGTTCAACAGAAAAAAAAAATATTTGTCAAAATAATTGATGCAATAGTGATTTATAGTATTAAACTCATATTTATGCCAATCATATTTGCAAATATCAATTAGAGAAATATTTTTCATAAAAAAATGACCTTGAAATGTTATTTTTATTTTTTTGCAAAAACATCCTTGACAACGGAACTTGTTTTAGTTTCCCATGTGCAAAAATATGCAGATTTGTTTCCGATAATTAAGAATCATAATCATTGTATATAATCAATGTTTGTCTCGAATGAAATTTACGTTCTTAATACTAACAAATTTTTCTATGACATTTATGGCATTGAATCAATGAGTACATTAAAATTAAAGATAATGGTCTCGAAAACAAAAATACTTGATAGATACAAAAACATGATTCAAGACATACAAAAATAATTCATATGTAATGAGTTTAGATAAAACATTCCCTAGTAAAAGCATCCATCAAATGAATACTACTTGTCAATATAAGTACTCAAATTACTTGTACAAGTACTCGAGTAATTTTGTAACTATGAATATTGTTCGTCTACTCTGACAAATACGCAGAAGATTTCTTTTTTTTTCTCTACAAATTTACTCATAAACAATAACTTGAATAGTCAATGAAGTTAATCATGTTCGTTTTTCCTTTTACAGAAATATTAGGTGTCGGAAATGCAAAATTAAAATAGAATTTTTTTTTTTCTTTATATATGGTTGAATAGAATGTAATGAGTTGTTCAAGGATATATGTGTTTTCAACTGTTTGAAATGATTTTTTATAGGAAAGTTCTCAAGGTTTTCAGATGATTTGGTTCCTTTTCTGAAAAACAGATCAATTTTTGATAACCGACAAATTTTTAATGTTTTTTAAGTTTCTTAAATTCACATCAGAAAAAAAGCAGGTCATCTAGAAAAAAATCATGCCAACAACTTGAAAATACATATATACTTGATCAGTTCTTCACGCTCAATCTGATCATAAATAAAGAAAAAAAAAAAAATCTCTGATTTAATTTTGTATTTCCGGCACTCTATAAAAATTGATTGAAGTAACGTAATAAACAAAAATGACATCATATTACAAATAGTAGAAAGAAACTATTTTATTTAACAATTTATCTAGTTTATCTTTGCAGATGAATTATTTATTGAATTTTGTTGAATGGTAACTTTAAGAGAAAAAAATGACTTTTCATTTAAATATCTTCATAAAGATTTATTAAAATTTAATTTTCTAAATTTAGATAAAAAGTTCTATATTAAAACACACGTTTTCAGATTAGCGATAAAATATAATGAAACAAGAGGAAGTAAGAATTCTTGTTACCATAATTAAACTTTTTCTTATTCACAGAACAATTCATTTTTCTATATTTTACTGTGTTCAATCTGTGTTTAAATGTACGCTTATTTTAAGAAATCCTTATCGTTAATAGAGAATAGAGCCCGTTGGATTGATCTCGGACTTGGACTCGACAAGCTCTGATGGAGAAAAGTAGATATTTCTTTATTATGATATCATGAAAATAAGATGATTACAGATATAGAATTATAGGACAAAAATGATTGCTTATAATACGAAATTACCGATTATTACAGCTGTACTACTCCTTGTACATTGTATGATTTCTAATGGTTAGAGGATCTGAAAATTCAGCAAAAACTGTCTTCGTTCGTCTTTTATTTAGTAGAGATCGAACAGACGATGCGAAAGTTATCGACTTTCTGTGAGAAAGTATTTTCATATGAACATAAGTAAATTGCATATTTATTGCACTGTTTCGAGAAAAAAAAATTATAGGTAGTGCATTGTAGTATACTAAATGAGAAGAGAATATGGAATAAATTTTCGTGACTACCACGATTAACATTCATCGAGCTATGTATAGAAAACTTTCACATATAATATTCAAGTATAAACGTCATATATTATTTGATAGAGTTTGATCATGTTGTCTTAGAATGATGTATAAAGTATTTCTGAATTTTCCTATGATGACATTTCAAGTGAATTAACTTTTATACGAGAACGTAATTATGAGAAGTTTACAAAAGTTAGACACGTAGAATGTGATATTTAATCTTTTCTATTATTTATTTAACTTGACAAGTACAGTCTATAAATAACGCATAATGAGTTGATAGTCTCTGAAACGATTGAATAAATTGTTCTAATATGCATAGCATTTGTTCTTAGTTTCTAACGTAATTCTATTCATCAAGTAATCTCGCGTGATATTTTGCTAAGAAATCTTGCATGACATTTTTCAACTAATTTTCATTTTTTTTTTTTCTTAGTAACTATATGGTTTCGGTCAATGATATTTTCAACAGTAATTAATTACAATGAGTAGATTAAATTATCAAAATTTCATCTTAAACTCCTATATATACTAAGAAAGTTATCAATATCACATAAAATGAAAAATTTCATACATGACATTTAGTGTAATAATCGATTTTTGTTTCAAACTTTTGTCTTGACGAGAAACAATATAATTTTCTCATATTTTTTTTGTTTTTGTTTTAATGATTTCATCTTCCATTTATTGATTTTCATTTAATACTACTCCGACTATTTTTATATGAATGGTTCAATTCCAACATCATGTTTTTAATCTTACGTGACACAAAATCGAACAATGACTATACACCTAATCTTTAGAAAAATTGTGATGAAATCATCAATCAGTCTTCTATTCTAGGATATGTAGACTATTTACAATTGATTGATCAACTTCCGAAATTCAAATGATCTGAGAACAGATTGGTTCTATGTTATTTTTTATCAATAGATGGAAGAAAAAGTCAATCTGTTTAACTTTACTTATCTAATATCTCGAGATTGATTTGAGATAAATTTTGTGAATTTTGCGTATGATAATATTCATTGTTTTTGCAAACTTTCATTATGTACACTTGTATTTTTCTCTTATTTAATTTTATGTCTAAATAAAATGGATGTAATACAACAATACTGAACAGAATATAAACTTATGAGTATTTTACATAAACTATCAGAGTACACAAAAACTATATTGGACTACTCAGGAAACATTCAGTATTATTGATGAGTATCTTCACTAGAGATATGTAGATTTCTGGTATGCTCTAATTTTATTCTTACCTCTTATTCCACCAACACGGTTCTCGCTCATTGGAAAGATGCAAACCTAAGTCGTAATGCCTTCTATAGTGACTGCATCATAACTTACATGGATTCATTAGTAATTATGAGAGAGGAAGGTCACACGAAATTAAACATATCTTGATCTAACTCTTTTTTTACACCTATAAACAATCTTTATCTCTTTAATTCAAAGACACTAAACGAAGGACAGAAGTAAAGTTAACTAAGAAAATCATTTCGATATAAATTGATATGCAAAAGAGTTCATGCAATATACTCGATGACTATGTGTATATTTCCTTTCTTTTAGAAAAAAAAAACAATTGAATCTGATAAGAAATATTTTGAATGTAAACATTTTATTTTATACATCAAAACTCGTATATTCAATCCATGAATTTTTTTGTTTTAATGTTATATTCAATTTTATTTTAAAAATAACTTTTATGTCCTTGATAACACTTTGATTATTGTTATGAATAATTATATTATGACGGAAGTTGTTTAACCAATGATGATGAATTACAAAATATCATGAAAATGTTTTATATGAAAATAAGACATTATCAGATATAGGATCAGTTGAATAGTTTGTATAAGAAGATTCTAGATTATTCGACTGTTGATAATTTTTAAATGTACATAATGATGTATCGAAAATAATTGGTGAAGATCGTTCTAGAAGAAATTATAAGAAATAAAACAAAAAAAAAAAAAATATGTTGAACATACTATCGATCTTATCAAGAAATGTAATATTGTTCATTGTTGATGATTTATCTTTTTTTGATTTACGTTTTCGTCTTTGTATTCCAACTTTTTTTAATGTTAACGGTCGACAAATCTATTCAAAAATATTATTCATATCATATTTATTTATTATTTATGACAAAACATATTCAATGTAATACTCCTTTCCTTGTTTTAAATCAATGATATAAGTATTCAGCTAGCATTTATCTAATATGAATATCTATAATAATTCGTGCAAACTTTCTTTAGATGTATTAATACTAGAGATATGTGAGATCGAATGTTTTTAATTCCGATAACTTTCATAATAGAAAATTTTTGTTTCGATTAGAACAATTTTTTTTCTCATAGTCTAGTCTCTAGTAGATTTTTATTTTTATGATATCGATGATTAAGACTAATCCCCCATATCTCTAATCAATATACTTTATAATATTCTACATTGTCTATTTTGTCAAACTTTTCTATCTATATTGGATTTGAAGAAATATTTATTTGAGAATATCTAAAAGTGTAGAGATTATTTTGCTAACAAAACTGTATTGATACATCGTTATAGAATCTCTACACAATTATTATAGTTACTCGTATGGAATTTAATTCTTATATTTTTCTAATACTGACGTCAAGGTGACATTTCGATAACGAAATACTTATTTATAAAGATAAAATTCTTCGCATAATTATGAAATGAAATTCAAAGAGTTCTGATATTTTAAATAATGTATTATGAAAGTTCTAAACTAGTACATACTCCGTGTAATTTATAATAAAGACCACAAGCATTACAAACACGTTCTCCACTAGAATTTCTTCTCCATAATGTTGTATCTATTGTATAACAATTTGCACATTGATTATCTGAAGTAATCTAAAATATTTAATTAAGAAAATATAATTAAAAGATATACATATATGTATATACAAACATTTTTTCTATTGACGATCGAAGAAATATTACATTTATGACATATATTAAATCCATTAATATCTGCACTCCAATGTGTAATATGGCCTAATTGTGTAATACCACATTTAACACATTCATACAAATAAGCTAAAAAATAAAATTTATATAATAATAATTTAAGAACAAAAAAAAAACTTTTCACAATTATATGAATTTGTATCATGATCATCAGTATAACATGATGCAAGCATTGATTCATTATTAGTATTAAATGGTATTGATATTTGCCAATCTGATGATGAATAATTATTATTTGTTATTAATTCATGTTGATTATTAAAATTTGTTGTATTGAATAGATACGAATTATTTTCAGTATAAATCTGAGAATACATATAATCTAAATATATGTTTAAGATTGATAATAAAGACAATTCTTGTGCATGATTGACGAGAAAATCTCTCAAAGTGCCAAATCGTTTTTCGATCGAGACAATATTCATTTAACGAGTAATCGAAAAGTCTGGGAGAGTTTAGTTTTCCGATTTTTCGTATTCGAGATGGAGTTTTCAACAAAAGATACTGTGGTCCTCGCTCATTGTTCGACTCAAAGTGGATCCTGTCGCCTTAGATCACTTAAAAAATCGACCAGTTTCAACTTCAAACTTTGCACGAATAAAGTTCTTAATAAGATTAGTTGATTTTGCAAGTTTTAGCTTTTCTACTACTGTCTTTCTGAAGATGTGAACATATAAACAAAATTTGCTTTTACACATAAGAGAATTTTGAATATTCAATCGATTTTTTATATGATCACAGCTTTTTGTTGAAAAACTTATCTCGAAATCGACGATTCGGAAAACTAAACTATTCAAAGCTTTCTCCTTACTCACTAGTACTCACCAAATGAATATTGTCTCGATCGAAAAATGATTTGACACCCGAAAATGTTCCCTCGTCAGTGCCAGTATTAAAATAATGAACAAAATCATGAAGTATTCCTGCGATTTATCAAAAGAATTTCTATCAATGACAGAAAGAATGGCAAAACTGTAATAATATACAATACATATAAAATCATTGAAGAGAAAAAAAGAAAAAAAAATCAATTGACATTATCAACCAATAGACCATTGATTTTCTTCTTTTCTTTTTTTTTTATTGGTCCATAGAGAAAAACAAACGTATAATAAAAGTGCTAATGAAAAATGAACAAATGTATGTATAATAAACAATTGTGTTTGCAAGATGAGGGGATGAGATAATACGTCAGAAAAAAAAATGTCTGGAGATAAAGATGCATGTCGATTCTTGAACATTAAATAAAGAATTTCAATAGTATCAATAGAATCCGCTGGGTCGAAAATGTTCAGACTCTGATCCAAATCATATTTCTAACTTCAACAAAATTGTATTAGTTTGAATCTAATGTTCTCTACGAAGATACAAGGTTAAATTTTAGATTATCACTCTCTTGAATCAGTTCCGAAATCAATCGATATTCGTTTAGCAGATATTTCATCTTCTGATATTATAGGAGCTATTCATAACAATTTACTTGATGTATCTCATAAAAAAAATGGAGCCTAATTCTGTGGAAATGTCAATCTCAGTAAAAACAACTAAACAAAAAAAATTAGAATAATTTCGAATATTTATTTTGTGTGATAGGGTCGAATATCATAGAGAATAGTACTAAAATTCGATCAGGAAAAAGAAGAATACCTCTGTCTTTCGGTATGGGGTAGTACGTAGCGGCAGACTTAATAGCGTGATATGTTCCCTTATACACATTAACTGCAAGAACAGGTGTATATCATAATGTAGTCATCATGCTATCGGACGATTAATCTGAGACAAATAGCTG
>CAJNOL010002126.1:28357-46174 GCA_905250125.1 Rotaria sordida | reverse complement strand
AGAAATGAATTTTCAACTGGGTTCCCGTTCCTAGGAACCCGGGAACCTGGAGTGACTCGTCTCAAAACGAAAGAAAAAGTATGTCTATGAACTCAAGCGCGTTCAAACATGCACAGAAATGAATAACCAAGTGGGTTCCCGTTCCTTGGGAACGGAACCCTTGAGGAACGGGAACCCTGACACCCCTAACCGGTAGACCGGTCAAACCGGTATACCGGCTGGTCCGGTCCGGTCTACCTTTCTCCAGACCCGTGCCGGTACCGGTCTGAAAAAAGGTAGACCGGTTCCATCTCTGAAATATATAAATGTGAAAAATTTCAAAATATTATACAAATCTATGCGTTTTGTTGGATTTCGATAATCTTACAAGCTTTCTTAACGACTTTCCCTTTTCAAGAATTCTCGAGAATATCTTGACGAAAAGTTATGAAACTTTCAGGGTAGATAGATCTCGATTAGTAGAGAACAAATTGTAAAAGATTCTGAATCGTCACATGCTTCCTTCCTTTAGATATAGGAATCTCAGAAAAAGATTCTTTTCTTACATTTAAAATAAATAATATAAAAGATCACTTTCAATAGATGTAGACTTATAGCATGTGTTTCGAAAGAGTTTTGTAAATCTATCGAGTTTTTTGTGAAAGAAGATAAGATCAAATGTCTTATCTGATGTGAATCAGCCTATTTTGAGCTACAATAGAACCCATTTAGTTTTTTTTCATATTTTGCGTTATTACTGAGAAAATTGAACATTTTCTAGTTTTGGTAGTAAAAGGACCAACAATAGTCTTGGTTATTGTAGGTTTTGTTATCAAAACTAAGTCGAAAAACAAAATAAACAGCATATTCAGAATCAGCGTGGAAATTTACGCCAGGCGACATGTATTTCTATCAAACTCTGTTTTAAATGAAAAATCAACTTCAGGGAGTCTACAGGAAAATGAGGGAGTACCGGTACGTTTTCTATGGAAAATTGATTTTGTTAGAATGTATGTGGTCTAGTATAGATTTCCATGCTGATTATAAATATGCTGTTTATTTTGTTCTTCAGCTGAGTTTTGACAATAAGAACTACAATAATCAAGGCTATTGTTGGCCCGTTTACTACCAAAACTAGAAAATGTTCAATTTTCTCAGTAATAACACAAAATATGAAAAAAAAACTAAATGGGTTCTATTGTAGCTCAAAATCGGCTGATTCATATCAGATAAGACATTTAATGTTATCTTCTGTCATAAAAAAAACTAGATAGATTTACAAAAGTTCTCCGAAACACATGTTATAAGTCTACATCTATTAAAAGCGATTTTTTTATATTATTTATTTTAAATCTAAGAAAAGAATCGTTTCCTACTCGGATTTTGATGGTGAATTAGAAAAAAGACTATTTTCAGAGAATTAAGAGAAAGGATCATAGAAACTTAAGAGTTGGTTTCAGAAAAAAGTGATTTTGGTCATATTTGCAGTCTTATCACTAATTGAAGTGTTTCGCGATGAAGGGGAGACCCCATTGAAATGAAAAGGAAATATTCATAACCAGCTCTGACAGCTCTATAAAACCATATATGAATCAATCAAAAATAAAATCAATTGATATTTTGCGTTATATATACACTTTAGTAATTTTTTTTGAGTATGCCTAATTTATTTTGTCTGTGGATACTTATAAGTTTTGCATCTTAGTAATACATTATCATATTATTGCCAATAGTATTCTTGTTCAACATATGGTTACTTTTGCATGTCAACCTCGTCATAATCATGAATTTCAAAGTCTTAAAACAGGCAAAGTTTATTTACGAATGCTCGCTTTCCGAGGTTGATGGAGAACAGCTCGTCAAAAAAATTGTGAAACTTTCAGGGCAAGTAGATCTTGATGAGCACAGCAAAAGTTAGCAAAGTCTCAAAATTCGCGGATGCTGCCTTTCATTAGATACTACAGTCACAATGACAAAAGTGACCCTAATTTTCGCCCTCATTTTTCCAGGATGCTGTGTTCGATCGAGCTGAAAATGTTTTTACAGGTACTACAGACTGTTTTGGGTGAAATTTTTGTTTAGTTTCTTGTTGTATTTTTGTCGATCGAATAAAAAAGTCAAAATATTGAAAGTACCGTAAAAAACAGATGTTTTTTTTTTGAATAGAACTTTTCTTGTAAGCGCGCTACCGAAAATCAGTAGTACAATAGTTTTTGAAACAAAAAAGCATACCCATCCCAAACAGTGTCTAGTATATGTGAAACAAGTTTCAGCTCGCTTGGACGTACTACGTCAGAGAAACGGAAGCGTATCTACATTTTTTTTCTAAAAAGTCATGTCCAGAAAAATGTGAAACAATGTGCAGTTTTCGCTAGTTTCGCTATGTATATTTGATATCTTCTCGAAGTTCTTAACTTTCAAAGACAATTTTTAGGTTCTAAAATGTACTCAGTAGATAGATACTACTTGAAACTGTACAATGCCTACAAAAAACTAAAACTGGAAAATCCAAAAGTTTTTGATTCAGGAAGAGCGATGTTACCCTTAAGTAGAACAAAAAAATACGTCAACGGTTACACAGTAAACCTTTTACTTCATTGATTTTCCAAAGTCAGTCAACTTTAATTGTTTATTAAACTCTCCAGCAGACTTAAAGACCATGATCTTATATTATGATTTTTACAGATATGACTCAAAAATGGTCTTCTATTCTGGGGAGGGAGTTGTTAATAGCTTTTCAAAAGCGTTTATACTAAAATATAGTCCGGTCAGTTCTGCATCAAATAATATATTTTTGAAAACGATCGTTGTTTATCGGTAGGTATATATAAGCAACAAAACACTAAATGTCTTAACTTTTTGGTGTCTACTTCATATTGATAGTCCTTAGAACAAGATCGCAACATTTTTTATGAGTATATTTCGTAGATTAAGCGTTTCTAAATTTAGACCTCGATTATGCTTTTCAAGTTTTTTTTATATGGTTCAGCATATCGGATTTATTTTGATCGAGATAAGAAAAACTCATCAAATTTGATGCTTATCAAGCATAGCTGCTAAATGATTTAAATAGCTACGATAATGTTGTAAAAGCGTCACATTTTAAATTGCTATGGAGCCTTAAATACCTATGAGGGTTTATTTAAATAGTTGAATGTTGAAATAAAAAGTATCTCTTTTGAGAAGCTATGATTTTCCATACAGCTTCAAGTTTAATCTTCAGTGAGACAAATCTTTTCGAATGATAAAAATACAAAATACCAGACGGTTACACTTCTACGGTGGCACTTACAAACTGGATTGACAATCCAAGTTATAGAGGCGTTGTAACAAAAGTGGCTGTGCAGTATACTGAACAAAGTGGTACCATACGGAACCATTTTTGCAACGAATTCGAAACCTTCAAAAAGGTTTCGTACGAACCCAAGATCGTCTCATAATGATCGTCAAGGATCTAGGAAATATTTACTAAAGTTTCATAGAAAACCTACGAAATCTCAAAAAAGTTTCGATTTCGTTGCAAAATTCGAAACCTTTTTTAAGTTCCGTACCATGCACGAAACTTTTTTAAAGTTTTGTAGTGCTCATGAAATCATTTTTGGTTTGGTATAGTACCTTATTTTTTTCAGAGTAGCTAATCTATGCTGTTCATTTCTTGAAAACTGTCAAAAAGTTTTGGCCACAAGAAAAACAACTAAGGTTCCAGAAATGTAAAATTAAAGCAGGCCTTTTTCTTTTTGTTTATATATGATTAGATAGAGTTTGACAAGCTGATTAGGAATATGTATGTTTTAAGTTTTTTCGAGTGAGTTTTCACTTTTTCCCTATGACCTATTGTTTCTAAAAAAGTTCATTTTCGATAACTGACCAATTTTCATTCATTTTCCATTTGCTTCAAATTCTAAATCTGTTTATTTCGAATTCAGCATGAATAACTGATTATAAGAAAGTCATTTTAAAATGACTTTCTTATAATCAGTTATTCATGCTGAATTCGAAATAAACAGATTTAGAATTTGAAGCAAATGGAAAATAAATGAAAACTGGTCAGTTATCGAAAATGAACTTTTTTTAGAAACAATAGGTCATAGGGAAAAAGTGAAAACTTACTCAAAAAAACTTAAAACACACATATTCTTAAGGCCTCCCCCCCCCCGCTCAAAAATCGATCTCAGTCCAGGAACGTTCAAATGGGCTGAAACTTGGAGCATATATTGGGGCTGAAGTGAGGAGGCTCTGGTAAAATTTTCAGCTCGATACTCTGATGTTTGACAGAGATATGAATCAAACAAAAGTTAAAAATAGCTAATTTGGCAATCCATTTTTCTCTGTCCAGGCTCTTTCAATATATTTAATTTTTTTTTGTTTGAAAGAGCATATCAGGATGCAGTGCAGTACAGAGTCCTTTTTTTTAAATTCTTACTTTTTTAGCGGGAAAAGGGAATCACAAGTTCAATGACTCAAAAAACGCGTCAAAAATGGGTGTCTGTTTATATAAGTGTTTGTATATATAATAAAAAACAAGTCTAATTTAAAAAAAAGGACTTTGTACTGCACTGCATCTTGACGTGCTCTTTCAAACAAAAAAAAATTAAAATATATTGAATGAGCCTGGATAGCGAAAAATGGATTGCGTGGTTCAGAAAGCCTAAAATGAGAGAAAACGAAAAACATTTTTTGCTTTTTCGAAATAAGCATATTTTTCAAGAAGACGTTAACGGATATCATCAAACATCTTGTCCGACACGGGGGGTATCGGCTTAAAAATCATATTGTTTCTGAAAGATCTGAAGACGGGCTATCTTTCCATGCAATTATCTCAATTTCGAAATTTTTGATAAAAACGGACATTTTTTTAGGGGGTGGGGGGGGGGGGGGGGGGGGGGGGGGAGGCCTTAATCAGCTCGTCAAACTCTATCTAATCATATATAAACAAAAGGAAAAAAGGCTGCTTTAATTTTGCATTTCTAGAAGCTTGCAGTGATATAAAAATAAAACTATACACGATGAGTGATTCTACTTGGAGACCGAAAAATTCAGTCGGTACTCATGAGAGCAAAGACTTTGTAAATAGATTGTAATTTCGAAAGACGTACATTTTCTGGTTGTATTCATACGAAATTTTGTGTCTCGACGGTCAGAATAGCAGTATCATATATCGACGTTTTTATATGAATGAGAGAAACCACTCTGTAATCTACATATATGTTATAAAATAATCGTGGCCTTCGTGTAATCGTGATCATGCGTAAATTAATCAAGCGTGACTTATTTATTATACGTTGTTTTATTATACTTGTGTTTTATTTGCAATGCTCTGGAGTGCTTACAAATGCAGTGGTATATCAAAAAGAAAACAAGAAAAACGAAAGCAGAAAACAGGGAACAGCGAGCAATAAGATAAAGAGGAAAGCACGAGTCCGTGATGTTAATTACACCATCATCAAAACATTTCTGTTAAAAAACAGATAAGTAACGATTACGAATCTTTTTTTAATTATACTCGTAAATGTAACAGTTGAAAGTGTTTATATGATAATAAAAGGAGATATTATGATATTTTAGCATTAAGCAATAATATAAATACGATGAGTTTTACAGTTGTCATCAATATCATTTTACAGAGTACCAACTCCGCTTGTGTGAATGTAAGAGAGTAAATACAGGACAAAAGAAAAAATTATAAACATTTTAGAAATTTGCAAAGAAGCAAAAAAATAAACAAGAGAAAAGAAAGAAAAGTTAAGCGAAGAAGGACGCTCCTAAGCGTTTCAAAAATACAAAAAACGTGAACAAGGACACGAATAATAGATAAGAAGAGGAAGGAAGGGAGAGAAGGATTCTATGCTCTTTTCTTTGTAAACAGCTACTTTATTTCAATAAATGATATTCATTTTAAGAGAAGTCATGCATGCTTTTCTATTACTTGTTTTACACGATTACTACGAAAAAACTGACCAAGATGATCGTTCTTTTTTTTTATGAAAATCATCTTCAAGAAAAATACCAGTATAGAAGAGTGAACGACCAAACTCCATTGTGTACATACATTTTAGTCGTCTTTGAATGTAGTGTTGAGCGTAAGCGTCTAATGAGAGTTTACTCTTTATAGTGTATAGATTACGAATTGAGACCAATTCGGAATTTCTGCTGTAATAGTTGTTGTTGTGACTCGGAAAGCAGGAGAAGGAGGAACATAACTAAGCAAAATGAGGAAATGTGTATGTGAAAAAACATTCTCTAAGCGCTATGGTGGAGATGAATCGTTTTGCCCTTAAACATCTAAGCTTCTCCAGGGATTTCTGAATATTTTCTATGCATGTATCAACGGGTTGGTGTTAGCGGTGATTCACCACCATTCTTCCCTTGATGCTTTTCTATCTCTTTCTTTCTTTTGATTTTTATTGTTAATGTTGTTTATCCTTTTCTTCTTTTCTCTTTTCTTTTTTTCTCTTTTCTTCTTTTGTCTTTCCTTCTTTTCTCTTTTCTACTTTCCTCTCTCTTCTCTTCTCTTTTCTATCTCTTGTGTTATATATATGTACTCTAATCTAAGAACATTTTAGCAAGGGGGAAAGTGCAGGTTCCTAGCACCAAATTTGCTCTATGATGCTGAGAAGGTGCCGGACGGATACTGAGATATTAATAGAGTTTAGAAAACATCATATGCTTAACTGCTATTATCATGATAAACTGACAACACTCTCTATTATATTCACTTCTGCATCCAATCTTAATGAACGTTCTTTGTATCCAATCAAATATTTACTCATTTCAATCTACTTTTTAACTCAACTTTACTCAGAAAAAGAAACTCATTGCCACGGTCTTCTTGTAACATGAAGAAGATCATTTGAGTTAAAACCTAGATGAAAATCGTCATAAACATATCTTATCTGACAACCTCAACTCTTTAAAAATTAGAATGCATCGGTAGTTCGGAGAAAAATTGAAAGAATACGTATATGTTATGGTTTTCTATGACAGACTCATCTTCAACCGAATAACACATATGTAGATCTTTCATCGTGTGCTATTATTTATTTCGATGTAGATTGATCATCTGTATATATTTTTGACGATGAATCTATTTATTTAAGATAAATATTCAATTTCTCATGCCATTAATAATTCCTGAAAAACAAAACAGTAATAGTTTACCAGATGATATTTTCAGTTATAATCAAGATAAATTTTATGAATTTGTTGAACATTGATATGATAATGAACTTACATAATTATTTAGTTTTCAAGCGATTCGAAATAGATCGCATCTTTCAAATATCACAGTTATTGATATATTATTGGTTTTACAACATGAGTCCGAGGATATTAACAAATTGAAAAACTTATGTTGCTTTCAATTTGCTGATAAACGGTTCGAAGTCAGATTGGATGTTAAACTTGCAATTAATAATTTGATCCAGTTATTCAATATCAAACAAGAACAAGAAAAAAAGAAACGACCTTTAGATCAACATTCATCATTCATTATTGATACATCAATATTTATTAATCAAACACAATCATAAAATGAAACAACTCTACCATCAGCAACATCAATAACATCATCGAATAGCGATACAAATCCAACACGGTCAAGATTAACACCAATACAGAACAAAATGAACAAAATCGATCATATACTTGATATTAAACATCGAATTAGTAAAAGGTGGAGTGGAATTGATAATGATAATTTATTATTAGATGAAGGTACACAGTACTTACTAGAGATCAACAAATCAATTAATAATTCATATACTTGTGTTTTATCCTGCCAATGCGGTATTCGATTTAAATTACTATTTACAGAGGCTGGTTTTTCAAATTATCATCGTTTTATCGTCATTTAAAAGAAAAACAATGTGTAAACCCACTGGATATAGTGAGTATTTCTCATGTTGAAAATCATTTTTATGAATGTTTTTACATTTAGACAAATGCAACAGAAAGTAACTCGGTTAATAAAGAAAATCAATTAAATCGCCCTTCGAAATCATCAAGTACAAAGTCGAAGAAGAATGAAATACCAACACCTATAACTTCCAAACGACCCCGATCATCATCTAAGGCAAGTATCTTCAAGCAGTAGCAAGATGAACGTAGAAAAGAATCGATTGTCTTCCTTGAATAATAGTAATGTGTTGCTGGACTAGAAAATTAGTTTTAACATTATGTTACAAAGAAATGGATGTTTGTTTGTTATCTCAAGATACAGAAATTGTGACGAAAAATGATAGAAGGGATGTTAGTGTCGATGGAATTACACTTTATTCTATTCCTTCATATCATATAATCGCCTTGAGACGATCAATGATACAAGGGATGTTAGTGTGATTGATGACATACTTTATTCTATTCCCTCATATCATACAATCATACCGTTTACATATAAAGCACACGCTTATATACACGAGTAGATTAAGAGAGGATGAAAAGAAAGAAGATGAGGTCAAGGCGAGAACACATAAAGAAGAACAATAGAGTAAGAGCATAGTGTGAGAATAGATAGATGAGAACGATACATATAATATACGAGTGAATGATGATATAGAATGAGAAGCACACTACGACAGTAAGAGAATATGGCTCAATTATGCATAAATGCACATAAAAGTAACGCGAGTGTGAACACTACGTATCATTGATTGTACAAGAACACACTAAGAAATAAAAGCTATCACATCAGATAATACGCCCATTGGCACAGAAATATCATTAAAAACATTTTATATTATATTTGTTGTCATATGTAACATTTTTTATTGTTACTTGTGTTCATATTACACTTTTTTCTTAGTTAAAAGAGTTTTTTGTGGCTATATTGATGTTATAGTTAAATGAAAAGAATTTTTTTTTTAAATTTCGCTTTCTTTATTGTTACACTCGGAAGTGCTTACAAAGATATCGAACGCATTTACAACTGTTTGATTAACACGACCATACACGATATACGCATATAAGAAAGCACAACAGAGTTATAAGATGCCACGTGATGTAAATAAAATGTGAAGAAAAATGAAAGAAAAAAGGAAAGAGTAATAAGAAAACAAAAAAAAGGGACAAGTAGAAAAAAAAGGAGAAGGAAAGAAAGAGGAAAGAAGGTGAATGCGAGGGAGAAAAAGAAAAAGAGTAGTACTCACAGAGTAATACACGGACTCCATTCGTACAGAAATTCAAGCCATTGAAGAAGCAGTGATTGATGCCTTGCACGCATCTGTCTAACTCGTTTCATTCGGAAAAAATGTCCCAGACGATCATTTTTATTTTTACGGAACGCATTCCAATAAAATATATCATTGTAAAAGGGCGAGCGTCTTAAATCAGATTTTTCAATCCGTTCTAATCTTTTCTTTATATATTTTTTAACATACTCTTCTAATGACTTTTCATTTGTTATCTGAAGAAGATCTGTTGCTCTTGCAAAAGAACAGCGATGAACCAGCCTTAATCCGTTTCTAAATTTTCTTAGAAGTAATTCTTTTTGAGATTTAGGCAGGAATGGATATAGGGGAAATATCCAGGCGAAATATGGAAAACTGTAAGCAAAAAAACATTTTCGCAAGACCTCTGTTGAGACAGTCTTACCACTTTTCATCCATCTTAATTTACTAAATGTTCTTTGAATGTTTTCAAGGGTTCTATCAATCATTGGTTTTAAGGACATCTTATTTGTCCAAGTAAATGAAAAGAAATTAGATAATCTTTTTGTGTTTGAAACGAAACTATTTGTACTTGTAACTGTTTTTAGCTAGAATAAAAAAGGATCGACTTGACATTAAATAGACTGATTCATTTTCTCTTTCCAGTATTGATGTTTTAGTTATAGTTAGGTCTAGGATAAGCAATATCTTATAAACAAGAATCCCATATCGTAAATACCAGTATTTATCAAAACCGATTGTTTACCACGGTAAATTGCAGTAATGGGAGCTGGTAATCGGATCGGTAAAACCGCGGTAAACCGACCGTTTTTTCGAGCATTTTTATGACATGGAAAGGTACAAGAAAAAAAACATTTAAAATAGCAAAATCGATAATTTGGAGCAACTAAATGTCAATGATCATTGGTAAACCTATTAGCCGGTTCATTTTAGCGGTAAACCGCGGTAAATTGTAGCGATGGGAGCCGATAATTGTACTAGTAAAACCGCGGTTAACCACCGGTTTTCTTCCGGTTTTTATCACATGGGATATTACTTTTTCAATATTTACAATGGATATCTTTCAACTTAATGAATTAGCAGATGATATGATGAACTTATATGATGATGACTTCTACAATTTTCTTGAAAATTCATTAAATAAACATTTATATGAGCTTTTTCGAGTGCAGACTATTCAACATGTGACTTCATTGTCGTCAATAACAATTGATCAAATAATAGAAATACTTACTGCTGATATTATTAATTTGAATAATTTGAAAAAATCACTTGGTTTTGTAACAACTGATGGAAAATTTCATCTCCGATTTGGTCATCGAGATTTATTAGAATGTTTATTAATATTAGGAAAATCAAAGAAAAATTTGTCTATTAAAGATTTCGATCTTACAAATAAATATATGAAAAATCAAACTCATGAAAAAATTTTAGAAATGTGAAGGCAAACATTCAGTTCATCGAAAGTAACCTGTATTCCAGTTTTGTTTCCATGGATCAACAACATTTTTCAAAATTTAGAAAAAGCGAAAAATAAATATTGTTATGATGATTAGATACATGAATTTACTTCATTAATATTCATTTTTGGAGGTCGAAATTGTTATGAATTCCTTCGTCTTAATTTACCATCAGCAACACCTCACTTAACTAATTTAGAATTGTTGATAAGAAATCAAGAATTCAAGATGATTGAATGCGAACTTCGGCTTAATTTGTTAAAAGAATATTCACGATCAACCAATTGTAATTATATTTTTGTTGCTGAAGATGCAACTCGTTCAATATTTTGTATTGATTATAAGGCACAATCTAATTTGTTTATTGATTTTTCATTACCATTAGTTAATGGGGTACCACAATCGAATTTTTTCGGACAGAAAAGTTCAATTTATTAAAAAATTGGTTTGGTGGAACAGATACATCAAAATTTATTAATCTTCATATGGTAAAATCTTTGAAATCATCTGCTTCTCCTTTCATTTTATGTGCTTATGGTTCGAACAACAAGTTCGAAGCGACAGATATTTTAAAAAGATGGTTATTTAGTTATATTAAAAGCTTGATTCAAGGTTTAAGAGTAATAGGTTTTAGTACTGATGGTGATTCTCGTTATCTTAAAGCAATGAGATTATGTTCTCGTTTTTTGCCGAATTAGCAAATTTAAATTTATTCAAGTATAATAATTAATTTGATATAAAAATACCTGACCAATGGTCTTGGTTTTTTATGAAGCAACAACAAACTTTTCTTTTTATGCAAGATCCGATACACCTTGCAACAAAAATTCGCAATAGACTATTTTGTATAGTACCAAACTTGAGAATGGGAGATTTCTCAATTGATATTTAGGGCATTCCAAAAGTAGTGTCAATGACACTTTAATACTGTATAGTAAGCTTGAAGAAATTTTCTTTTTTTATGTGGCAATAGAGAAAACGATACGCTGTTTGTCTGTGCTATTTGATCACTTTTCAACTAATATCATAATAATAAAATTTCGATAAAAAATGTTTTTGTATAAAACTTCACTAAGGGGTGAGACAGATTAAATGTTTCAATCACTTAATACATTGTATTAAAAAACAGAATATAATACAAGATTCAGCGTGAAAAGCTCTACAATTTACATAAGATCGCTTATTTTATAGTTGCACTTTTTGTTTTCAAAATGAACAAAATTTTGAGCGATCAATTTTCAACCGTGTGAAAACAATACATTTTTGGTACAAGATGAATTCATTTTTTCTCATTTCATCATTTTGTCACCTAATATCTTTTATTTAAAAAAGATGAAATACATCACAAGATGCAGCGTGAAAAGCTCTACAATCTCCAAAGTAAAAGTCATTTTAATTGTGTACTTCTTGTTTTCAAAACAACAAAAGTTCTGTGCGACCAATTTTTGCTGGTCCGAAAAAATCTCTTTTTTTCTTATTTCATCCATAAAATAAACCATTCTTTAAAATTTGCAGAGCTTTTCCTGCTGCATCTTGTCGTATGTTTTGTTTTTTAATCCAGCGTATTAAGTGATTGATAATTGAAATGTAAAACGTATTAATATGTCTCACCTCTTAGTGAAGTTTTACACAAAAACAGTTCTTATCGAAATTTTATTATTATCATATTAGTTGAAGAGTGATCAAATAGCACAGACAAATAGAATATCGTTTTCTCTATCACCACATAAAAAAAGAAAATTCCTTCAAGCTTACTATACAGTATTAAAGTGTCATTGACACCACTTTTGGAATGCCCTAAGTATCTAGCCAACAGTTATTAGAATCTTTTTCACTGCATTCAGACATCCGAACTCATTTGAATTGGTAACGTTTGCAATTCTTTTTGGCTTTTAGAACTCAGTGACAGTATTAAGGGAATGTTCTAAACCTTATTGAAACGGCTAAGAAATTTCAGCGTTTTCATTAGAAACTCGTGATCGAATTCGCTGTAGATGCTTTTTTTGACGATTCATTATTGACATACCTATTTTGAATACTCCAAGCAGTACAAAGTATCTGAAATTGACTCATTAACAAATTTCTAATGCAACTAACAAGTCTCTTCTCTTAAATCGGACAATATACTTATAATTCATTCGTCTACATTTTAAAATATGTTATTCTACTTATTGTTTGTATCAGGTCGTTCACGATCTCAGACTCACACATCTTTGCATAATTTCATTGAAAAGATTTTTAGCATCTGTTAGAATGTGCCATTTTTTTTCTTTCACACAAATCAGTCGCCTGGTCTTTTTCAATATCAGAATATGTTAAAATCTCTTTGGAAGATCAAAAATTTGTCACATGTTATTGTCACTGTTTTTACATAGTACACTGATATATGCATATTAATGAAAGTCTATACCGCTTTCTACCACAAATAAATAAATAAGTATTATTAATTTCTAACCGAATATAGGTTAACCAATATTCTATCTTTAATAGATTCTACTTTAAGCCATTTTGGTTAGGAAGCAATGTATAATTTATGCCTTTCATTGAATTACAGCACTTAAATATCAGATTCTTAGTTCTCAAAGGAAATGCAATCAGTTGGTATTGATGCTTTTGATCAACATGGTATTTGATCTCATGTTTTATCATTTATTCATTTATTTTCCATAATTTTTCCTATTTATTTTTTCTATTATGATTTACAAGGTGTTTGAGAGCTCATAAAACTTTAAGCTGGAAAAGTACTAATCAATTTTTTAAAAATCTAGTGTAAAAAATCAAAAATAAATCATAAAAACATGCTAATTAAGAGGCATAATTTATTGTTTGTTGTTGGGATTTTTTATTATTCCTTCTAATGGTATAGAATTCGGCATCTGATTGTTCAGAATTAGATTATCTATAATTTTTCCAGCAGATAATTTTCAATCCTATGTATCGTTTGTTTGGAAAGTTATCAGATATAAAAACTTGAATATTACTACCATTGTAGCATAGTTTGCAGACTAGTCTCACTATAAGAAACATTTGTTTAGAATAGTTCCATGTGGAGCTATTCTGAAAAAAAATGTTTTTTTTTTAAATTTTATTATTTTAATTACTGTTAAATCAAAATAAAAGATATAGACGAGTTAATCTTATCGATTATTAGTATCAGAAGTGCTCTATCTACTGGTGCAAAAGTTACTAATTAATCTTGATCACATGATGAGTAAAATGATTTAGAGTGAAGTCCACATTTTTCAGCAAGTTTGTCTGAGTGTTCATAACAGCCTCATTCTATCGGGCATATGTTCATGATAATCCCATATGAGGTTATTCTGAACAAACGACGAAGCTTTTAGCAAAATAGATGATGAATGAATTGTTAAAGGTATTTCTTGAAGATTTTTAGATAGGTATGTAGAGAACACTTCAAGCTTCACATCAATGTGTTTTTTCTCAAAAATATCAAAAAATAAAAAAGTTATTAAACTTTTAACTTCATTTTTTAAAAAATCGTTCAGAATAGCCCCTATCCACTCTAGATCCTTAGCATTCGAAAACTATGTTGAAGATCAATTGGAAGATATTATCTATCATGGATATTAATTTCAATTATATAGAATCTATTTAATTATGAAATACTACTTTCCAAAGAAATATTCATAAAACATCAAAATATTTCGAAATTTTGCTACAAATGTAATTAGATAATAGTGAAAATTCAATGGAATTTTTCTCGTGTGCATTAATGAACTATGTTTATTTTTAGCTCTATTATTTTTAGAGAGAAAGTAAGAAACGTGATGCTTTTTGTGGCACGTTCATCGATTGAATAAGAAACCAAATTGAAAGCATTAAAAGAGAATTTTTCTTCATTTACAATATAAAATGAGAACTAAGTGGATTTCTTCCATTATTTGTTTTTCATTTATCTATGCATCATAATAAACTAGTTTAATTAATGTTCACCTAGTCTCAAGGGGGAAACAGCAGAGACTTCAGCCGTGAAGTCTCATGAAATCTTGAAAGTCTTTCGAAGTCTTCTGAAGTCTCTTGAAGTCTTATGATGTCTCACAAAGTCTCTGAAGTCTCTGAAGTTTCATAAAGTTTTATGAAGTCTCATGAAGTCTCATGAAGTCTAATGAAGTCTCATAAAGTCTTTTGAAGTCTCATGAAGTCTTTTGAAGTCTCATGAAGTCTCTTGAAGTTTTTTGAAGTCTCTTGAAGTCTAATGAAGTCTCATGAATTCTTCTGGAAGTTTTGAAATACATTTATCCCAGGGCAAACAGTCAGACACTAAGATCGGATAAGATTCTGTGTCTGATCATGTATGATCTTGTACAATTCATACCAAATCGTACAAAAAATCTTATGCGACGGTAGGATCTGATAGAAATCTTGCAGTAAGAATTGATATAAGATTTCAGAGACTACGATTTTTTGTACGATTTCATATATTCGTACAAGATCTGCTGTCAGATTTTTCGGCCTGGGTAGTGCATGAAAATTCATAAGAAACCAATAAAATTGTTTTGTTTTCGATGACCTTATTTTAGCAGAAAGGGGGACTTTTTTTTTTTTTTTTCAATGTGCTGGAAAAAAAACTCAAGTTTGTTGGATCTTAGAAAACATGATAGTTAATAACTGAATGCTTTTTGAATGAAGTGATTTAGTTTTATAAGAAATGTTCCATGTATTGAATGTCAGTCTTATGAAGAATTTTATTCCTTTTTGTTTGTTTCTATCACTCGTGATAATCTATCAGCCGATAAACGGCTAGCTTTGTCGGTCAATAATAGGCATGCACCAAACCCAAACCCAAACCCAAACTGTTTGGGGGTTTGGGTTTGGGTATTGAGTTTGGGTTTGGGTTTGGGTTTGGGTTTGGGTATTTGAGTTTGGGTTTGGGTTTGGGTTTGGGTATTGAGTTTGGGTTTGGGTTTGGGTTTGGGTATATGAGTTTGGGTTTGGGTTTGAGTTTGGGTTTGGGTTTAGTGTGCGGTATTGTGTTTGGGTTTCAGTTTCAGTTTGCTATTTCTATGCTACACATTGCTAAACAGTGATATAAAGTCATTCTCAATCCCGAAAGGATAACTTGAAGAATGAATAATTTTGGTCAATTTGTGTGCGGTCTGATTGATAGAAAATCGAAATCACATTTCTCAGTTGGAGAAGCGATTGTTCGATGTTCTATCATAATCAAATATTGGTTTTTAGGGGAGACAGGGAACCGGAATTCGAACTCTATTTTCTTGAGACTCAAGAGTGGTCTACAATGAATGAAGGTGTCCACCTTTTAGCAGTATCTTTTCTAGTTTTCATAGACTTGGACTGGATATTTTCTGAGCGATGCAGCATTTGACTCTCCACGAAACCACATACATGTGCATGTCATAGGAATAAAAGCAAAAAGCGCTATTGTAGTAATGCTACAAGCATTCAATATCAATAACTTTGAAACTCGAAATACAGCTCACTTGTATTTATGTATTGCTACATCAAGCTAGATAAACAAACTGTACTATCTATTTCGTGACACTGGCATGAATTTTTGAACAAAATGGTGAGTGAAAGTTTCAAGCCAAGCTGTTCCAGCTCCCATCTCCGCCCCATTACAGACAAAAGCAAGTCATGCTCATATTATGGAGTTTAGTAGCCGAGATTATGTACTGAGTATCTATCAGCCTTATTAGTCATATAATCCAATGCTTATAATCAAGTCAAAATAATGAAGTTAAAGAAGATACGTGAGTTCTGCGTTTCAGCCTCTGAAAAACTGTATCAACAAACTTCTGTAGAGCTTCAAAAGCGCTATCTTATTAATACTCTCCAGAATTTTCATAGCGAAACTTTATTGCACAAAATAAGCATTACTTATTGGTTTCAGATAAAAAATCGCAGCACTTTATTTGATATAGATAATGTTTATCTGTCTCTACAAAAATAGATAGTATGATTCGCCCAAATTTCTCTATATACTTCAGCATGAATACACATACATACATGACAAATATATTTGTTGTTTGGAAGGATGCTCCAAGCCTGATGGATTACTGTCATAACTTTTGGCTTGTTTTTATCTTGATGATACACATCTGTCAATGGTTTCATTGAGAGTTAAATGCGATACCTTTTTGAAAATGTGGAATCCACAACTATCAATAACAACAGAGATATCGAAGAAATACTGCGAAGGACTTCATTCTGACCGGTTCACTGGAAGTGCTTTTAAGAGTAGTTGGTATTGCATACCTGTAAGATTATAACAATAAGTCTTTTATTTTATTTCTATGACATACATCTTTTTATGGCTTCGCGCACAATCAAATGCTCAATATTATTAAGAAAGTCCCTTCCAAATCCATGAAAACTAGAGAAGATATGAAGAAAATACGGAAACCCTCATTCTTCATGAGTTCATTGTTAGATTAGCGAACCCCAAACCAACAGAAATAGACTTTTTCGAAAAAGCGTCTCCGTAGGAATAAACTCAGGCCAACAATGTGCATGGTTGGCAGCTGTGATGCGATCACACATCCATATCCACATTGCTATGCTTATTCACACTTCCCGAGAGACGTGTTATATATCCAGGGAATCGGAGAAGCTGGAGGAGTGTAGAATGATGTAGGAAATGCCAGACTAACTACAGAACACACTCGTCCATTATACTTTCTCCCGCACTCACACTCACGAGCGATGCTACTGTAGGAGATGCCACATCTCCCTGTGGAGAAGTGCGGAAGGTGCGGCATCTTCTCAGGAGATGCCACATCTCCGCAGGAAGACGCATCTCCAAGCTTTCCCTCGACCAAAGTTGTTTTCAGCTTTTACCCTGGGACCCCTGCGGAAGGTGCATCACCTGGAGAGACGCCGCATCTTCCGCACTTCTCCACAGGGAGATGCGGCATTTCTCAGCATCTCCCGCATAGATTAAAGTCTAAAAATAGAAAAAAACTCATCGGGAGATGCTGGGAGATACCGATGCCGAAGATGCCACATCTAACTGTGAAGAAGTACAGGAGATGCGGCATCTCCGCAGGGAAACGAGTCGCCAACCATACCCTGGACCAAAGTTTTTTGGTTTTTACCATGGGACCCCTCCGAGAGATGCGTCTTCCTATGAAGATGCGGCATCTCTCGCGCTTCTCCACAGGAAGATGCAGCATCTCCGGCATCGGTATCTTCCAGCATCTCCCGACGAGTTTTTTTCTATTTTTAGGCTGTAA
>CAJNOL010002126.1:0-25791 GCA_905250125.1 Rotaria sordida | reverse complement strand
GAAGTCTTGAAGTCCGCTGTTTTCCCCTTGCCTAGTCTATAGTTTATATTTATGTAGACATCTATCTTTCAAAAAAAATTGGCAAAATAAAACAAAGTGAAGATTATTTTTTTTTCGATGAAGAGTTGAAAAAAAGTTAATTTCAAATCAATTCTCTTATTATAATTATTGATATAGATATTTCGGTACACCGACAGTTGAGCTACCGACACTTGAGCCCTCATCGATTAATTACGAAAGAAACAAAGTCAATATTCGATCACTTGGTTCAACTCAAAATTGGTGAACAGAAACAAGTCACATCTTCCTATGAAATTGATGGCTCGTTATTAAATTCCTTCATAGCTAAATCAATAATCTATACGAAAACGAATTAGTTTTTCGAATTATATTTCTTTTTTTATCTATCCTTCATAATATTGTAACTAAATTTAGAGTTTTTTATAAACTTAAAAATGAAGATGAAAATATATAGAAAGTTCAGTTTTTTATTGCAAGCTTTCAACACAAACTTGTGTCATCATCAGACAATTATAATAATTTTTACAAGAATTCGAGAATGTATAGAAAACTTTTTTTATGATTCATCTAGCTTTTCATTTGAAGTTATATGACTAACCATAATTTTGAGATTCATTCAGAAGATGTTATCATTCGATGAAATTTCATTCACGTATATTTGATTTATGGTTAGTCAAAGAACTTCAAATGAAAATCTAGATGAATCATAAAAAAAATTTTCTATATATTCTCGAATTCTGGTAAAAATTGTCATAATTGTCTGATGATGACACAAGTTTGTGTTGAAAGCTTGCAATAAAAAAATGAACTTTCTATATATTTTCGTCTACATTTTTAAATCTATCCTTCATTACTCTTCTATCTTATTCTATTGTTATTATACAAGTAACGTTCGTCGGTACGACTCACTTGACCCTCGACTGAATTCATTATATTTATTCTGATTATCCTTGATAAATATGTATATGATTAAGCGATCGACAATGTCTAGAAATCGATTGTTCTCCATAAGCGAAAGGTAGAAACGAAATAAATTAGAATCAGGATGTGGGGTGTGGGTGTGGATGTTGATGTGAGTCTTCTCTGAATGAACAGTCACACCCACACCCGCACCCACATCCACACCCACACCCGCTTGGCAGGCTGATAAACTGTACGTGATCACATATATCCCATTGTATACAATCTTTTTTCTTTTCTCTTTATTTTTTCATTAAAATAAAATTAATATTTAATTTAGATACTTTCAAATTTTTATTGTGTGCATACACTTATCCAATTTTAATCATCAATAAAACAACATTTATCAGGTGAATCTTTCTTCTTCTGCTTCTGTTTAGTCTATATATTTATTCTGCAATTTCAGATATAAGTAAAAATACAAATAATGAATCATTATTATTATTTTTTTCTTCTATTTCATTATTATTTGGCTGTTCATCTATGTGATGCTTTACAATCAGGTGGTCTATTATTCGATTTTAATGATAATACTCATGATCAATCTTCAATAAAAGAATATTGTGAAACATTTATCACATATAACCAAGTGGTTACATTATTATCGAGAAACACCTGTGCATCAATTGAAAACTCGAAAAAAAATAAAAACAAAAACGATCGTATAGGACGTCAAATTGACGCGGGAAATTTCGACATCAAGGCTTTACAAACGACAGTTAATGATCATCGAACAATGATCGAGTACTTATTCAATAATACAATAAATGAAACTGTTCTTGCCAAAGCACTTTATGATCATTCACGCAAGGCTCCATCATTCACAAGTTGGAGAGATTTGATCGACATCTTTTGTATTGGTTTAGTACTTATCATGCTGGTATATTTATTTGCTGGTCGTGCCGGATTTTCTTTATCTGATCGACTATGCATCTTTTTCTTCTGACCGATTCTTAATCGCCTACAACAACAGCAATTACAGCAACAGCAGCACCAGGAGTTACAACAACAGCAATTAAAGCAACAGCAGCAGTTACAACAACAGCAGGAGATACACCAACATCAGATACAGCAACAGCCAACATCAATACTTCCAACAGCACCGCCGCCCACCACCTCCGAACAACTACAATCTCTCAACAAGATAGCCAATGTTGTTGGACCCACGCTTCATCGTTCCCAAAACACATTTTAAGAGTACCAAAAAGACATTTTTTTTTCTTTTAAAACTCAATTAGCATGAATCACGTTTTATTTATTTCCTTCTTATTTAGCATTTTTTTTGGAAAAACAGTTTTCTTTCAAATCAAATAAAATAAATGATTTCGATTCGATGCAAATCTAATCCACTTATATTTATTTACGAGAAAATAAAAAAAAACTCTCTACAATAAAATGAATATTTAAGAAATTAAAATATTATCTCGTGGTCTAAAAGAGCTTCAAAAAATCTAAAAATGGTCGTGTACGTGTTCGTGATACATCTGCAACACCCGGATTTGATTCTCGTCAATGAACTTATAAGAGTTCGAAACGTCGAAAATAATAAAAAATCATTTAAAAAATGGAGAAAAAGCTAATAGATGATTGAATAAAAATTCTAACCAGTTATTTATCGATTTTATTTATTTACTCGAGATCTTGTTTCGTTCTTAAAATCTTCGATTTTTGTTTAGGGTGCAGGTAAAACAACAACATTTCGTATTGTTGTTGGTGATTTAATGTCCACACAAGGCACAGCTTATATTGATGGACAAAATGTTCATCGTCGTATTCGATCAACAAGTCGTTTAGGTTATTGTCCACAAGAGAATTGTGGTATGGAATTTTTAACTGTTCAAGATAGTCTCTATTTATTAGCACCAATACGTGGTATACGTTGGTCACGTATAGAAAAGATTGTTTCACGCATGAGTTCATTATTTTTACTTGAACCATTTCTTAACAATTATATACATCAATTAAATGGAGAAACAAAGAGAAGTTTACATGCTGCACTTGCGTTAATCGGTAATCGAGATTGATAATAAAAAATGCTTTATTCAATAGAGATTTGCTTTGTTTGTAGGACCACCTTTAGTTGCTACTCTTGATGAACCAACCACAGGTGTTGATCTTGATGCTCGACAATAAATGCAAGAAATATTTTTAAATGCTGTCAAAGCAAAATTAACAATTATTCTAACTAGTCATTCAATGGATGAATGGTAAGAATAAAAGAAGATCTGAATGACAGGATTTGTTTTTTTTTGATTTCTAGTGAACGTGTTTGTAATCGTTTGGGTATTATGGTTCGTAGACAATTCGCTTGTTTAGGAACAATTCAACATTTAAAATCAAAATTTGGTCAAGGTTATACAATTGAAATAAAAATTCGTTCAACATCGGATTATACAATCATGACAAATATTCAAACATTTTTTCTTGCACAAAAACAATATCATTTTGAAGTGAAAGAAATAACACAATCAACAGGAATCTTTCAAAGTCTTCGAAGTACACCAGCAGAATTATTTCAATTTCTTGAAGAGAATAAACAACGATTAAATATTGGAACATATACAATTTCCCAAACAACACTTGAACAGATATTTTTATCATTTGGAAAAGAATAAAATTAACTCATAATCCGTACATCGACTTGGTGTGATACCTAATTGTTGATAAGCTTTTTGAGCGGAATGATTTTCGATAGCTGTTTGCCAGATAATCGAATGAATAGTTTGTCGTTGACGAGCTTGTTCTTCACAAGCTTGAAGTAATATGCAACACCCTCACCACGTGCATCAGATATAACAAATAGATCACTAAGAATTGCACGTCGACCAGGATAATGTGTAAATGGCCATGACCAAAATAATGAAGCAAAACCAATCATATGATGATCACCTCGTGCAATTAGATAGATACCTTCATGTTCAGGATCTTGGAATATTTGATGACATAGATGTAGAAGATCATCATTGATTGGTTTAGGTACATGTGGTTCATCAGATTGATCACAATAGATACGCATTAATGAAATAAGTTCAGATATATCTGTTTCATTAGCTACATGGATGGTAATTGAGGACATCTTTCGTTAACTAATGCCATACGACTCTTATCGATTACTCATATTTAGATAAGAACAGAAAAAAACAACAAACAGGATTTCTTTTTATCAAAAATGGCGACGACCTTCGTCGAAGATACTCCTTGGAAGATAAATATTGTCAATGAAAATGATCTAGTCGATTTATTACCATTATTACAAGGTTATTGTGAATTTTATTATCAAACTGAAGAAATTTCTCGAACGAGTGATGAGCTACTTTTATCCGTATCTCGAGCATTAATTGCAAGTCCAAAACAAGAAGGAATACCATTACTTGTTCGTCATGTTCAAGATGGAAAAGCTGTTGGTTTTGCTACACTTTTCTGGTCTTGATCGACATTAAAAGGTAATCGTTTAGCTATAACGGAAGATCTTTATGTTGATCAATCATATCGAGGTCAAGGTATTGCTGATCTTCTGATTGGTGAATGTGCACGATATGCACGAGAACATGGTGCATTATGTTTAACATGGCAAACGTCGGTGAAAAATCATCATGCACAAGCTGTTTGTGATCGATGTGGTGCAATGAAAAGTGATCGGTGGTTAAATTATACACTTCCATTATGAATGATGTTTTTTTTTGATGATTTTTTCTAATCCTTGAAATTGATTTTAGATAATAATGAAGAATTTGATTGAAGATTTGGCTTTATTCTTTCTTTTTACACTCATACTTTTCTCACCTTTTGTGACATTGTTCACATTTATTCTCTTATCCTATTTTTGGTCTTTACCAATGACATTACTCATTGGTTTGATTTATGGTAGTTGGATGTATATTGATCGATATACCGATGTTCGAGGAGGACGATGGTCGAATTGTTTACGTCGATTATCTATTTGGTCAATAGTTGCTAATTATTTTCCATTAAAATTAATCAAAACTGAAGATCTTGATCCAAATCGAAATTATATCTTTGGTTATCATCCACATGGTTTATTAACTTTCGGTGCTGGGGTCAATTTCCTAACAGAAGCAACACATTTTTCAACTCTATTTCCTGGTATTCGTCCTCATTTAATGATTCTTCGTAACGGATTTCTCATTCCATTTACACGTGAATTACTTCTTAATTTGGGTAATGATAACATTATGAATCCATCATTCAAGGTATTGTTATTCTAGGTGCATGTCGTGTCTCACGAGAGAGTTGTCAATATTTCTTAAATGGTTCATCTGGTCAAGGTAATGCTGTTGTTATTGTGTGTGGTGGTATGCGAGAATTGTATTTAACAGAATATCAAATGATGATATTCTATTTAAAAAACAGAAAAGGTTTTATACGATTAGCATTAGAAAATGGGTTAGTGAATATGTAATTAGAATGAATAGAAAAGAAGAACTTTTGTTTATTAGTGCATCATTAGTACCGGTTATATCATTTGGAGAAAATGAACTTTATCGACGATATAAGAATTGGATTTCAAATCGATGGATTTGGGGACGATCAATCATTGGTATTCTACCTCTTCATCATCCTGTAACGACCGTTGGTAAGATAAGACTTTCTTTCTCATTAGATTCGATAAAAACAAAGAATTTTAGTTGGTAAACCGATTCATGTCAATCAAATTATTGATCCATCTCAAACAGATATCGATCAACTTCATTATCAATATCTTCACGCAATTGAACAGCTATATGATATAAACAAAGCAAACTATGGTCTTGAACATGTGAAATTAAAGATCATTTAGATAACATTTGGACAATGAAACTGATTTCTCTTGTTAGTCTTAAAGACCTACATCAATCCATCAAACATCGAGTAACTGACATGCGAGAAGGAAAATATCTATTAAGCTCATATGTTGATGACATAAGGTATATTTGATTGAGTTTTTTTCTTCGGTTGATTATCTCTAGAAGATAATTTGACCTGAATAGATATAGAGTTGACATGATCATTCAAGATTTTGATAGAAGAAAAGATTAACACATCTAACAGCGAGTATGTTTGTTTGTTTTATCCTTCTTCTTTCTCAACCATTACATCATACAGAACCCTTTCGATAATGCTTCAAGGCACAGAATTTTTTTTTCCTTTTGATCATGACCGGAAGTGATAAAGATATATCCACACACGTTTCATATATATATATATTATTTCATTAAATGTAAATAAACCTTGACATTTCAATAGACACACACGCGAATTGATTAAAGAGAAAAAAAAAGGACCTGAATTTTATTCAGACATCTGTTGTTGTACCACTATCAGCAATAGATCGTGTTGGGCTTATTTTTAAATTATCATAAGCATCATCAGCTGGAAATGGTTGATGTTTATTAGTTTGATTTCGTTTAATGAATTGTAAACGTTTATAAATCATCAGTGAAATAAGCATAAATATAATCAGAACAAATGCAAAGATAATTAAAATAACGATTGTTCGCATAATATCACTTAATAATGAACGTCGTTCTTGAATAATTATTGTTTTTCCACAATCATGAAAATATTTTTTAAATAAATATTCTTTCCATTCATCTTCATTATCCGTTAGAAATGAATCATTAAATAGATCTGTTGGGGATTCAATATTAACTTTAGAAGAAAAAAGAACAATATTTTCATTCGATTCTTTTTTATTGGAGGTTCATATAAAATACAATCATAATCAATAATTAAATGTTCAGATTGATTATGATTTTTCGTTAACCATGAACATTGTGATGAATCCATATGAATACATTGAATAGAAATTGAACATCTTCGATAATTATAATACAAAGAAGATAATGTTTATTTAATCGTCTTTGACATGAACTTAGTGCACAACCATTACCCATATAGAATATAACTGAACTTAATTTAATAACAAAATTTAATGGACATGAGAGCGGACGAGTTGTATTCGTTGTCGTCATCTTCTCTGTTGAACAACATGTTTTTAATTGATAACTCCATATTGGAAGAATATGAATAAAAAGAATAAGTAAGAAATAATTCGAATACATTATTATTAATAATGAACTAGGGTTGTGGGTGTGTGGGTGGGTGAGTAAAAGTTACCATAATATAAATTTTTGTATTTCAGTTTATACTGATAAATATTATCAAGTGGCAAATATCTGTTCGAATGATTTAAATATTGAATTCAAATCAAAAACGAGATACTAATTCGAAATTCGAATGAAATTTCGACGAACACCTAAAAGGGTGTGTAAAAGTTACCACAATACAAATTTTTGTATTTCAATTTATACTGATAAATATTATCAAGTGGCAAATATCTGTACTAAAATTGATTCGAAATTTGAATAGAAAAATCGAATCAAAAACAAGATACTAATTCAAATTCCGAAATAAAATTCGTAAACCCAACGGAAGGGTGTGTAACAGTTACCAGAATAGAAATCTGATTATTGAAAGTGTTTGAAAAAATTTGTAGTCCGTGGTAGTAGCGTGGCATTTTACTTTGAGAAGGACTTTGGCGAAATCGTAAGTGTTTGTTAAATTTGTTTGCTTTTTGGTTGTTGAATGAGAAGTCAGCGACCGTGTAGCATTTGTTGAAGTTGATAGTGTACATTTAACTTATTTTATTTGTGTGAATGTTAATCTGGTATGTATGATTGATTTTGTGAAGAATATGAGAACATTTAATTGTGAGGGATAGTGTGTTGGATTTTCGGTGTATTAGTGATGTCGTTGGAAATATACTGATGAGTTAGTCTGTTAGATCAGTTGTTTAGGAAACAAGGTAATTTTTGGAGATTTCTCAGAGCTTGTATCTTATAGTTGCTTGTAGTTTTTGTGTCGCGGAATGATTGTGTTTTGGAATGAATCGATTTTTATACGTCTATTGAGAAGTTTTGGACAATGTTGTGTTCGACGGTCAATTTTTGTGGGAAGGTGAAATATTTGGTTTGGAGTATGTGAAATCCTCTTGGAAGTGACTGGTAATTTTATTTGGTAGTGATTTTCTTTTATTTGAGTTCCACTGATAATGTTGGTTTATGCTGGATAGTGTTTCGTACGTGGTATTGTCGCCGTTGTGATGGCCGAGTAAGAGCGAGTGGAGTCATGTCTTTGTAGTATCGATTCATATTTTGTTTGAGTCAAGTGCTTGTCTGAAAGTCTAGATGGATGTGAATAGGTCGTCGGTTGATTTTTCTTGTATTTGGTAGTGATGTGGTTTGATTTTGGACGAGAATGTCATGGGTTTGTTCCGTTTAGCATGTAAACTATTAAATGTCCGTCGAAGATTATACTTATCTAGAATGGAACAATATATGAATATGATATTAGAGGAAGTGCAGAATCATGTTTTATTAATGTTAGATTAAGTATTTCGCACATATATTACAAACATTAAAGATTAACTATTATCTACGAGGTAAATCAAATTGCTTATATTGATTAAATGTTATTTTATAATAGTGACCATTGTAGTTTTAAAATGTCACTGAGTTGATGTCGTGGTTGACATTGATGAATGATACAAATTAGCACACCAATGTAGGTTATACGGACGACCGTAACGTTTTTCAGCATCACCACGAAGTGGACAAATCATATTCAATTTAGTTTCACCATGAATAATGAATAATGTTTCGATGATGTATCGTAGTATCATTGAAAAATCATCTGGTACTAAATCAGTATGAAAGAAAAACAGGCATAAATGATAATGATGATGATGATGATGTGGTTGATAAAGATAGATTTACTTACAAACGGCAATAATTGCTATATTATACAAATCCAATTTGATATAAGGCCGGTAATGAATGTAAGAAGTAACAAATCGTTCGAAAAATAGACGCTGTTGTTTTAGCTGTCGAAATGAGAAGGCATAGGGAGTTGGTGGTAATGGTACATTATCTAGATAATTAGCCACCCTATGATTGTTTACGGCAGTAGTTGCTATCAGAGCATCCAGATTGGGATCTGTAGTAGAAGTTCCTGGACGATTAGCAACATTTTCTGCTACTGCTTCATCCCAAGGTAGAGGAATAAAACACCAATACATAGGATTGCAATCAAAAAATGAACGAAGTACTTCTGGACAACGAGCTGAATGTTGATAGAGACGCGTTTGATTAGCCATTTCTTTTCTACAACAATGAAAAAGAAAACAAAGAATATGTAGCATAATCGAAAGAGTGATGGAATGTCTTTTATTACTCTCTCTCATTAGGATCGATTTGTGATCCTCGAAATAGAGGACTACCAGTTAATTTTTCATGTATAATTCGATTGCCATGTTGTCGATGATCTGTATATCATAAGAAAAAGAAGAAGAGAAACAAATGCATGCTGATGATTATCGTAAGAACGTTTATATTTACAAGCCATAGCATCAGTCAATGTTTTTGCTGTTGAATCAATATAATCATAACGACCACATGGACATGTCATGGCATAGATCACATTCGATGTCGCACATGTCCAAAATTATAATGATAATCAATCAATGCCGGGGAGACTGAATTTCACCTTCTCACTGACAATGAGGGGTTGTCAAACTCAAAAATTTCATTTTAATTGATTTTATTTTATGTGTATTATTCATCGGATACATACATTATACGTGATGACTCATCCACCAATCACAGTGCATTATAATCAAGGCGCTATGACAGAAGTAGCCATATCGTACAGCGCGAACAATAATGCACGTGTTCCAGATGGATAACTTTACTATAATCAAAGCATCAACATGATATATACATATTGACCACATCAAAGGAAAGAAAAAATTTTATACATGGACAACAATAGCCCCGTCTGTTATGTACAGAGAAAAAGAAAATTTTATATATAGAGAAAATCGAGCATCCTTATATGCAAAGGAAAGAAAAATTGACCTTGAAGGAAAATGACCTTAGCGAAGAAATAATTTTATTATGCCATTCAAATATAAATTACGTAATACATTACCATGCTTTCAAGACGATCATTATCTAATTTACCTGATTATTACTTTAAATTAAGTACCAAGCAAAAGAGAGATTGGCGGAGAACAACCAAAAGAATAGAAAAAAATAGAAATATAAAGCTCAATATCCACCATTTGAATCATCACCAAACATCAAACATCAACATTATACATATTCATTATAAAACAACAATTTCCATTATTGATGAACTTATTATAAACGCAAAACAAACAAAACTTTATGTCGTTGATACTGAATCACAAAAAGGCAAACAAGAAAAACGAGGTGCATTAATACAAATACAATTCATTCATTTAACCTATCATTCAACTAATTATTTGCCCGACCCACAATCAATTTTATTTAAACAAATAAAAGAATTATGTTCAATCATATTCACCAATAACAATGAAATTATATCATGGGGACCATTATAAGAAGAATTGAAAAATTTTCATCACCTCGACCTCATCCATATAGGTAAGAACATTAAAGACACTAATCTACAATCTTTATTTAATGACCAGTACGACAATCCTAAAACGCATCCAGAAATAGAAAAGTGCGATGACCAAACCAGGTGCATATCATTTGATATATATGATGTACCTGGTGATAATTATCCAGTTCAATACAATTCAAATCAACCAATATCTTTACAAAATGCTATTGCAACAGCATTCGGAAAATTTATTGATAAATCATTAGCTGTTAATCATTGGCAATGTGGTTTAGATTTAGCCTTAAATACATGGAAAAATCAATTATTTAGTCGACGTCAATATAAATAAATGTGAAAACCTCGGATTTAAATCCGAGAGTTATGTGTACTTCAAAAAGTGAATTAGACAGATGAGTCATCCTAGAATATGTGGATATCAAAATTATACTGGGAAACCTTTCCTATAAACTGTTTATTTCTGTTGACTTTTGATCCATCAATAGGGCTTAGAGGCGAATAGAGCTCAAATTTCAACTCTTCGTCTTGATTAACCCTAAGAAAGTCGTTTTTCCTATAACTTGATTTCCATTGGTCACTGCTCAGCCAATAGTATTTCGAGGCAAGTGGAGTACGGATTCGAGTTCTCCGCCCCAGAAAACCTTGAAGTATCAACTCTATGATCGGAAGATAGAGCTCTAAACGTGGATCAATTAGATCGTGGACAAAAACACAACCTAGTTCTCTTTAATTATCTTTGTGATAGGTGAGTCAACCTTCTTGTTTCTTTATGTTTTATATACCATTTTGTAGCTCTTGAAATTCTCTATAGAATGGTATATAATAGTTGGGGTTTTAGTTGACTATGATAGGAAAAGTTGTTTACGAAAGCGGGAATCGGTCGATCTTTCCATAGGGAAGGTATAGGGAAAAATGAGTATTTTTGCAATAACTCAGGAAGGGCTCGGCCAATCCTTCTCATCTTCGAACTCGACCGAGATATTGTTAAGACTGAACTATGTAGAAAATTTCATCCCGATCTGACTCTCCTTTCAAAAGTTATCGTGTTAACGGCCGGACACACTGACCGATTCTAGAGTGTACTCACTTTTTGAGTACACAAAAAAACGTCGAACAACAACAACGATTAAAAATGAAACAGCGCGCAATAAACAATACAAATTTGAATTTCGATGGTCAAGAAACTAGGTATAACTTTTTATTTGCAATCAGATTCAATAGCAGTCCACTAGTAGGTCTTCAGATGAAAGAAATTTTTCGATGTAATGTCATGCAAACTGTAATATAAACAATCGTCGGTATAATTTTAAATTGAAACGACTTTTTAGCATGACAATTGACTAACTAGTTCTTTTCAAAAAAAGTTTATTAAAGTTCCACGAATATATACAATTTGAAAGTCATATAACTCCTGAAGCTTCTAATAGTAACAACTTGTATTTTAGCCATTCACGTTCCATATACGCTAACACTAAAAAAAACGGAAGAACTCTTTGAAAACTTATCACATAGTAACTCGCAAGAATTGATAAATTTGATATAATCTCTTATTTGAAATCATTGCTTAACACAATTGAAAGACTTCTCGATTCGTAAAAGGATACTACTCTATATAAGAAAATAAATTGATCTGTCAAGTTTGGCTTTATAGTCGGGTTTATATTTTTAGATTTTCTGATACCTAGATATTTATTTTCATAGTTCATCATGCTAATGATTGACATAAGTATCCCAGCTAAACAGATTCTTTTCTGATATTTTTCTATCCAAATGTTGACAGTTTCTAATACTCGGTCAAAAGTAGTTCTGGAAGTGAGCTCGAAATTTTGAAGCTGAAATATCTTTACTTTAGATCGACTTTAACTTCTACAACTAGCTAGCTTTTCGTAGTCATAATCAATACATTCACCCTAATTCGAGACCTTTATTGCACTACGAGAGGGTATGGGTGGGGTGTGAGTAGGAAGCGGGTGTGGGCGTGGTGGGATGGATGTGGATGTAGTGGGGTGGGCGTGGATGTGGTGGGATGGGTGTGTGCGGGGAGGGTGTGAGTGGGTGTGGATGTGATGGCGTGGGTGTAGGTGTGGTGGGGTGGGTCTGGGTGTGATGGAATGGGATCGGTGTGAGTGGGTTCGGGAAGGTGTGGGTGTTGCGGGATGAGTGTGGTGGGCTGGGTGCCGGTGAGTGTGCGTGTGGGTGTAGGTGTCAGCAAATAGAAGACCCACCCATACCCACACTCCACATCTACATCCACAGCCACACCCACACCTACCCAAACCCACCAACATCGATCCCACCCCATCACACCCAGACCCACCCCACCCCGCCTACACCCACGCCACCACATCCAAACCCAGCCAACACCCCTACCGACACCCACACACTACCCACACTAGAGAGCTGCACCGGGTTTTCTGGACCCGGTCAAAGAATCACGAGCCATTCTATCGTATCGAATATTGAATCATTATTTGAACATGCATTTTGTAGATACATGTTTACTCTTTCAATCTATGTAATCAGAAATATACAATCACCTTTCAAAACCAAGATTTTTTAAATTTATAAGTGTGAATCTAGACCCAGGCTCGGGTCCAGACCCGGCTTGGACCCGAACCTATTAATTTAAAAAAATCTTGGTCATGAAAGATGGTTGTATACTTCTGATTACATAGATTGAAAGAGCAAACATGCATCTACAAAATGCATGTTCAAATAATGATTCAATATTCGATACGATAGAATGACTCATGATTCTTTGACCGAGTCCAGAAAACCCGGTGCAGCTCTCTAACCCACACCCACATCCACAACCACGCCCACACACCCACACACCCACACACCCACACCCTTATTAGGTTGAAAGAAGTTGATTGGTCGAAATGGCAAGGTCGAAAAGCCCTGAATGGCTGGAATTTCGGCATGAAAAAATCCTACTGGCTGAAAGCCCAGTATCGAAAACCCCTGATTGGCTGGTTTTTCGGCATGAAAATGTTCTATTGGCTGAAAGCCCAACATCGAAAACCTCTGATTGGCTGGTTTTTTAGCATGAAAAAATCCTATTGGCTGGAGGCCCAATATCGAAAACGCCTGATTGGCTTGATTTCTGGCATGAAAATATCCTACTGGCTGAAAGCCCAGTATCGAAAACCCCTGATTGGCTGGATTTTCGGCATGAGAAAATCCTATTGGCTGAAAGTCCAACATCGAAAACCCCTGATAGGCTGGTTTTTTAGCGTGAAAGACTCTGATTGGTCGAAAGCGCGAGGTCGAATACCTCTAATAGGATGATTTCTCGTACTGAAAGTCCGATGTGGTGATCTTATGTTTTTTTGACCTTTGACCCTGACACAAACCCACAAACGCATTTTAGTTTTTTTCATATGACCCTCCCTTCAGTCGAGGGAACAATGACTATTGTAAAGTCCTCAAAAAATAAAGATCAACCTGTACTTGGTGGCTGTTGTTGCCGCCATACCAATAAGGCTTAAACTATCTGGTGTTGCTGTAGAAATAATTGTACAGGTCGCGTGTGCTTTGATGGTACAAAATACGTTTAAGTCACAGGTCGTATTCATGCACCAAATCCGAAAGAAACACTGGCCAATGGAATTTAAATCAAAGATTAGGAATAGTGCAACAACATTTCATGATTCACCTCGCCGAATTTATTCAAGAAAATTATTTTTATGTACTCTTTAATCAGCTGTTTAATGAGGGCTCAAGTGTCGGGAGCTCAACTGTCAGGAGATCAACTGGCGGGGCTTAACTGTCGGGTGCTCAACTGTCGTGTCCCCCGATATTTCACAACCAAGTATCGATTTAATTTTTTTTTCCACATCATGGTTTATATTTAATTTGTTTCTATAACTTCATTCACCAACTACATATGTAATATTTGTCGTTATGTTTATTGTTATATAAATAGTTTCTATGTCAAAAATAGTTTCTATTTGGCAATCATGACAATACAAAGTTGAAAACTTCTTGTTAGAGTGTGAAGAATATTCACATCTCTATGCATATACCTAATAGATATTATTTTCATTCTTTCGTTCTCTTTTGTTATTCACCTTCTGTGATATTTTCTCTCTCTATCTAGTCTTCCTTCTATCGCTATATAAACATATTACACATTTGATATAGCATATAATAAAGAGATCGTGTGCAATAACACATATATGTTTTTTTTCCATCATCAGAATTTGTCCTTAGAGGACAAATCACTCTAACATGGCGACCCTGGCTAAACAACAACAAGCTTAACAATCGATGACCCTGGACAAAACGAATATTTACAACAACAACAATTCCTCATTATTTTTTACTTTAATTTTAAAATTCATCGAAACATTAAAAAGCCGCTAAGATACAAGAGACTTGATATTGCACTCGATTAAGAGCCTCCCAGAAAGAGACTCGTCTGTGATATTTTCAAATTACGTTATACCAATTTAAATCAATAAACAATATAGTGCTTCATTGATTTAAATACATTCTAATTAGAAATTTCAAAAAAAAAGAAAAAGAATTTCATTCATCTCCCATTCAATCATTCATTATTCATAAATCGATTCATATTTTATTCAATTATTGAATCACTGGCCATTATATTCACTTATCTCTATATATAATAATTTCATAACGGCTTCCGGAACAAGGCTTCAAGTTAAGAAAAATAATAGCAAATTATTTCCATATACCATCATTACAAATTCAAAATCTCGTACATTTTCATATACTGATTCAATTGAAATGGAAACACAAAACATAGATACACATAAAATGACTGATCAAACATTATTAGCAAAAGCTCGTAAAGCACGATTTGATGATTTACCAAATTTTTCTGGACATCCTTCTGAGGATATCGAACAGTTTTTAAAAAGCATCAAGAATATAACCAAGGCAACTGAAGAATCAAATAATCATGAAATTTTAGAAATTGTTCGTGGTAAATTAAATCAATCTGCAGGAATATGGTTCGACAATAATGAAGCTAATTTTAAACAATGGTCAGATTTTGAAACTGCATTTCGAAATCGATATTTTTCCTCAACATCAACTCATAAGAAATTTGATACATTAAAACAACGTAAACAATTACCGGATGAACCGATTACGTCTTTTTTCGACAACATTATTAATTTATGCCGGGAAATTGATTCAAATATGTCAGAAAAAATTATAATTCAATATTTAATGAGTGGAATCAATCCTGATTTTAGGAAGGAATTATTAAGACGTGAATCATCTATCAATACATTAAATGAATTTTTAAAATATGCAAAAATTGAACAAGATTTACATGATACATTCGGTAGTCTATCACTTGATTCACAACAACGTCATTTTAATTATAATCACCCATCAATTCCACCATTAACTGCTGCAGTTAATCAACCAAAACAATATTATAATACAATGAAGTACAACAATCCTGTTTCACATTCAACACAATTACAGAGCTCCGTTTCTCAGCGGAACTCGATTCCAACACTTGGAAATCGAACATTCATGGCACCTGATAGAAAACAAATTCGAAATTATCCACCGCAATCGATATCACAGCAGAAACTAAGCAATAGTCAACCACTATCATAACATCAATTCAACGACTGTAAAGTTTGCGGTCGCAACAATCATCGAACAATTGATTGTTATTATAAACGTACAATCGGATGTTTTAATTGTGGTCAAAATCACAATGTCGGTGATTGTACATTACCTCCAAATTTTCAATAACTGGGTCACATGATGGCGGCGTTCCCAGTACATTTATAAAGCCATCAACAATAACATCATTTCCTGTTTACATTAAAATTCGTGTTAATGATCAACCGACGGAAGCAATTGTTGATACAGGATCCGCCATCTCAATTGTTCATTCAAATTTTCTCAAAACCATTCCTCACCATAATTTTTTATATCAAACTCATTTATGTCAAACTGCAAATTCAACACCTCTTAATATTATCGGTCAAATTAAATTAGAAATACAAATTAAATCTATTAAAACTTATGTTACTGCTCACGTTGCTACAAATTTAATTACATCAATTCTTTTAGGTAATGATTGGATAAATTCGAATCATGTTCACCTTTATGGTGACCAGAAACAATTAACCATTCCTAATCAATATGCCCAATTAATTTCAGTCCCGTATGTGGAACCAACTTGCATTAATTATCCAGCATTATTAGTTCATGAAATTACTCTTCCTCCATATTCACAAAAATTAGTTGATATTACATGTCAAGTTACTAATGCTAATAATCTTATATTTGAACCATATGAACGTCACATATCAAAACTTATTTTCGTACCACATACATTACTAAATATCAACAAAAATCGAGCCAAAGTATTATTAATAAATGCACAAAATCGACAACAAACATTATCAAAAAATACACGAATCGGAACCATCTCCCGTGATGCAACGTATACTATATGTGCAACTACACAAATTCCAACAAAACATAATCCTGTTTTAAATGAACGTCATCAAACATCAACTCGACATTACAATAAATTGAAATCCAGAGCTGTCTTACGTAAAAAGGACAACTCGAATCAAGAAAAATTAAATATTATTTGTCATCATTGCAATGAACATTTTTTATCTGGTAATGATTTACAAAAACATCTACGCGCAAAATGTTATTCAGAACAGATTCGACAACAAATACTCGAATCGACTAAACATATAGAAAATCGAAAACATCAATTAGCAATTCAAGATATACTATGGCGAAATAAAATATTATTCGATCCTACACCATCAATAATAAATATACCTCCACAATCTGCAATTAAAACTGGTGATCACCCACCTATCTATTCAAAACAATATCCAGCTTCATATAAAGATCAAGAAATTAAATTTCAAGAAACACAAAAATTATTAGAACGTGGTCAAATTGAAGAATCAACTTTACCATGGTCATCACCAATCGTTCTTGTTAAGAAAAAAGACAAAACAATACGATTTTGCATTGATTATCGACGATTAAATGCTATTACAATTAAAGATGCATTTCCACTTCCTCGAATTGATGAAATATTTGATCAATTATCCGATGCAACATATTATACAAAATTCAATTTCAAATCTGGATACTTCCAGGTTCTTCTATCGAAAGAGGGCCGTCCTAAAACGGCTTTTTCAACCCGTGACAACCATTATCAATTTACTGTACTTCCTCAAGGTATTATAAATGGACCCGCTACATTTCAACGTGTAATTAATCATATATTAGGACCCGCAAGATGGAAATACGCATTAGCATATATTGATGATGTCATTATTTACTCCAAAACATTTCAAGAACACTTATCTCATCTGAATGAAATTTGTCAAATATTAAAAGAAGCTCGTTTCCGTCTTAATCCAGAAAAATGCGAAATTGCTCGAACACAAACTGATTATCTTGGACATCGTATACAAAATGGTGAAATTCGTCCAAGTCCTACTAACATACACAGCTTATTAAATACAAAATTACCACAAACTGCTAATGAAGCTTGTAAATTCGTTAAAGCTGCTGAATATTATAGGAAATTTATTCCAAATTTTTCTCAAATTGCCGAACCACTTAGAAAATTCGTCCCAACTACACGAACTCAACAAAAGAAAGGACAGAAAACTTCAATTACGTTCACAAATGAAGAAGTTACAGCATTCACACAACTCAAGCATTTCCTTACAACTGATTTAGTATTACGTCTTCCGAACAACAGATTCCCTTTTAAAGTTCAAACAGATGCTTCTGATGAGGGAATCGGTGCAGTTTTATTACAAATCTATCTAGAAGGAGATAGACCAGTCGCATATTTATCCAAGAAATTTACTCAAGCACAACGTAGATGGTCTCCAATGGAACAAGAATGTTATGCATTTATTTGTGCATTCGACAAATGGCATAATTATTTAAGCGGAATTAAATTCACATGGGAAACTGATCACAAAGCATTAACACAATTAAATAAAAAAGCACAAATTAATAAACGATGTGAAAGATGGAGATTAAAAATTTGAGAATATGATTTCAAGGTGAAATACATTCCTGGTTCAATTAATTCAATGCCTGATTATTTATCAAGGTCTCCCGTTGACGATGCTGAAGAAGATTCTGACGAAACTACACACCTCATTTCAAAATCAACACAAACTGATATTTTATATAATAACGAAAATTCACCCATCATTGCAGCTGTTGAAACTCGTGCTATGAAATTTCGAAATAAAACTTTACATGACATTGCAAATACAACAGAATTAACATCAGATTCTCTAAATACTTCTACTGAAGAGAATTGCACAACTTCATTTTCTATCGAAGAATTAATCCAAGCTCAACAAAATGATAATTATGCAAAAAATATTCTAAACAATATCAAGAAATATAAAAATTATATTGTAAAAGATAATCTTTTAATACGTCGATTAAATCATCCAGCTCCTTATGTACCACAAGGTGATCTTCGAAGAACAATATTACAAATTTATCATGATACTGCAGCAAATGGTGCTCATTTTGGAAGGAATAAAACTTTGCATAAAATTAAACAACGTTATTTTTGGCCATCTATGTATAAAGATATTGAAAATTATATTAAATCCTGTGTTCCATGTGCTCAATTTAATCCTCGTCGTCAAAAAACTCCTGGTACTTTACGACCTATTAAACCACCTGAGGGAGTTTGGCAATTAGCAGCAATGGGTTTTCATAGACCTATTACTCCAACATCTCAACGTGGAAATAAATATATTATATCTCTTACAGATGTCTTATCCAAATTCGTTGTTACAAAAGCTGTACGTGATAATACAGCTCAAACAGCTGTTCGATTTCTCAAAGAAGATATTATTTCAAAATTTGGAACTCCTCGTTGTATCCTGACTGACAATGGAACACATTTTACATCAACATTAATGAATGACTTAATTAAACAAATTGGAGCAACACATTTATATTCAACACCATATCATCCTCAAACAAACGGTCAAGTTGAAAGATATAACTCAACTATAGATGCAAAAATTGCAGCATTATCAAACTTTAAAAAAACCGATTGCGATGATCAATTACCATTTGTTACATTTAATTACAATGCTTCAATTCATTCTTCAACGAAACAAATACCGTTCGAAATGATGTATGGTCGACTACCTGTTTTACCATTTGATTATCAAGATACAAATGTTACATTTTCATATGATTCTGAACATGCGAAAAAACTTAGACAATTTTTATCCAAATTAAACGAACAAGCAAAAACTAATATTATTAAAAATCAAGAACGATATAAACAACGTTATGATATAAATCGTTCTGATCCAACCTATAACATTGGTGACTTAGTTCTTGTTAAAACACTCAACATCCGTTATAAATTCGATATTCGTTATGAAGGACCATTTAGAATCATTCAAACAATTACACCCAAAACGTTTATCGTTCAACACGTCAAAAAACCAACATTATTTCGTCAAGTTACAACCGACGTGTTACTACCAATATTTGAACGAATTTATTAAATACAGGACCTCTAAGAAAGAGATCCGTAATATCAATATGTCAAACCAAATGGAATAATTATTTATTGATGGATTAATCTAATTAGATTTAATTTAGCATAGCATGATCGGGGAGTGTGAATTTCCCTCACTCACTGGTTGTGAAGGGCTATTATAATTTGTTGGTTAATGATCTTAATGAATAATTATTCAATTTATACGAAATACAACCTTGGATATGTTTTATATTCATATATTCTTAATCGATTCTCAGCTAGCTAGTGAGAATTGCAAGGAATGAAATTTTGTAAAAACATTAATTGACATATGAACATTAAATAAAATATTCAATCCCTATCTACGAACACCTACATCTTTCTATCTGATAACCATTAGTCGATTTAGATAACCTATCAGAACTGACCTTTTAATAAAATAGATTTTCTTGTTAGCAAATCGATCACTTCATACAATACATATATATGTATATATATACATATTTTTTTTTCCCTTTCTTTCATCTTCGTCATGTTATCAGAAGCAGAATATTACACAGCATTACCAAAATTAAATAATATATCATCTGATATTCATGGAAAACATCAACAGAATTAGAAACAATTATTAAAGAAACAAATCAAAGAATATGAATATAAATTAAAATATGAACATTTTGAACCATTACCACATATCCCGTACTTCATTAACAAAATAACAACTGAACAAACATTACATCAACTCATACAGGCAGCAACATCATCGTCTGAATTTATCATTGATACTGAATCCATTAACATACACAAGCAAAAAAATAAACCTGCATTAGTTCAAATACAGATTTTATTACCATACAATTTATCGCTTGTTATGATCGTCGAGATGTGCCATTTGCCCGGTGATAATACTACTCGTTTTACATTAATTAAACAATTATTCGACCTTATTATTACGTCCAATAAACAACTTTACATTTGGGGAACCAAGGACGAATTATTTCCTTTTATTAACTTCAAATTATTTTCACATGAACAACTTCAATCTATTACACCAATTAATCTACAACATCAATTTAAATTATTTTGGAATGAACAACATCCACATCACGATCGTATTTCAACATTATCTAATAAAGCAGAAGATAAATGTGTATGTGAAAAATGTATCGGGAAGAAATCATCAGAACCTTGGTCACTCCAAGATTCGACTGCATATTTATTAAATGAGTATCTTCCAAAAATATTAACTAAAGAAAAATTTAATATCGGATTAGATCCTAATTTATTTGATTTAGATTTTAGCGAAAAACAATATCGACAACAGCTGACAACATATGCATTAAATGATTGTTTATCGATGCAACGAATATTGATACATATGAAAAATGAAAAAATTTAATTTAAATTTAATTCGAAGAAACATATTTAACCTAAATTATTTCAATTATCACCTATTAGTTCAGATGATGATGATGATTTATTATATACACAACGTACTTCATCATTATATAAACATCAAACAAAATTTTCAAATCACATTATCTTTTCAAATAAACCATCTACTCCATCTATCGTAACTCTGGAAGATAAATTTACATTGTCAACTCGAATCGATTTACCTATGAGTCATCAACCAGAATTAATGCCATCATTTGATGATTTACAAAGATACTCACATGATTGGGAATCGATAAGAATCAATGAAAACGATACAAATTTACCCGATTGGACAAATGCACAATCAACATTAAATTGTGATAATCAAGATGAATCAAAAAATCCTCGTGAAAAATTATCCGATGATCAACGTAAAAAAATACACAATAGATCATGTACGATTAAACAACGTAAACGTTATTATCGAAATGAATTGATTTTTAAAAATATTGATCATCGTTTTTCAATAAAACAAATTAAAATGATCCTTCAACAACAACAAATTCCATTTTATGTAGTTAATACAACCACAACAACGACAAACAAAAGAACATTATTCGTGGCTATTCGTAATTCAGAATCGATTAATATATATGAACAACAATCTCGTGATTTATTTACAACAACACATTATGAAAAACTTAAAACAAATGGTCAATTACCACGTGCAAATCGTCATTCAAATTCTCATCATCAACAATCTCAATCACGTTCACGTCATTCTCATCGTTAACACTATTGTATTGCCAAACATTTATGGATAATTTAACATACATTCGATGGAAAAAATACGATGCAATTATATATTTTTTTTGTTTCCTCTTTTCATATTGATCATCGTGATCTACATTTGTTTTTCTCAGATATTCATTTTTGTCTTTCATTGTTGTTATTGCTTCACTTCGTACATTTTTTTTTTGCCTCTTGTTGTTAACTTTTTGCATTTCTATATTTTAAAATGTCCAGAGGACTTTTTTTTCAACATATGGGAGAATGTTAGAGTGTGAAGAATATTCACATCTCTATGCATATACCTAATAGATATTATTTTCATTCTTTTGTTCTCTTTTGTTATTCACCTTCTGTGATATTTTCTCTCTCTATCTAGTCTTCCTTCTATCGCTATATAAACATACTACACATTTGATACAGCATATAATAAAGAGATCGTGTGCAATAACACATATATGTTTTTTTTCCATCATCAGAATTTGTCCTTAGGAGACAAATCACTCTAACACTCCTGAAGAATAGTTTTGTTATTGAAAACAGAAGGTAAATAAAAAAGAATGATTGTTGCTTTTTTTTCGTTCGTTCGTTCTTCAAAGAAAATAATCAAAGAAATGCATAATTATGCTCACATATACTTATTCGTGTCTCTACCATTTTCATTTATCAAATATACATAGGTCGATGAAAAGTATTCATAATAAGTTATGAAACGAAAAAAACAATAGCTTAGTAAAAACGTGAATATTAATTTAAGTACAGTCAAAAACAAAAGATATGAAAGAAAAATCTTTTTGAGAGAAAAATTCTACTAGACTCTATTAAACATTAAATTATCATATATATATATATAATACAATATGTAATTAATTGATAAAAAAATAATTTAGAGTTTATTTTCTAATTATAATATAAACGAATTTCTATTTGGCATGAATATACACATAATTTATCTAAGGACAACCTACATAAAAGTTGCCATCTAAATTGTCATTGACTGGAACATTAGCATTAATTGCAATGATCCATTTTTCAATCTGAGCTGGCATTCGAAGATAAAATCGACGTGTATTTCTTACATAAACTGTGTCCCACTTTCCATCGTTAAATGCAAAATAATTATTAAGATTCAGATTTTCATCATTGTTTATTGTTTCTGTTCGTCCTAAATTGAGTCGAACACATATAATCGCTTCTGCAGACGAATCATTTCCTTTTTTACATGAACGTGTAAAGAAGATAGTTTGTTTAAGATGTAAATAATCTTTGAATGTTGCATTAGTAGTATCACCATAAGGGAATCCATTTTGAGCAATATCTAATGCTTCTTGTTTATTTGTTTCATAAAAAGCAATAAAAGATTTTTTTCGTCATCTGACAATGTTCCTAAATCAATGTTATGGTCAGAGTCAAGTGTATGATACAATAAATAATGATGAAGATTACACGATTTACAATTAATTCCTTTTTCACATCTTGAATGTCGAAATCTGTCAGCATTTTGGTCATTTAATAATGAATAATGAATAAAACCAAGATGACGTCGATGAGTTTTTTCTATTTGCTTCGTTATGTTAGTACTGTGAACTGTGTTTTTATTGTTTGTATTTCTTCTATCAGTTGGATTGTAAGTCCATAAACGAAAAAAATGAATAAACTCACTAATAATAACCAATACAGATGATACTAGAGCAAAAGCAGCAATGACAGCATAGGCAGTACATTGTGATTTGAAACGAGCAGAACAGGAAGCACCGATAACGAAACAAATAAACTTTAAGATAAAGGAACAAACAATAAAAATAACACGCATCAGTAAAATGGTTTGTGGACGTTCATTGTGACAAGTGAATCGAACACAGGTCATCGTCCCAACATACCATAAAAATTGAAAAGAACTTTGTTTGTGAACTAATGCATTAACACAATAACGCATTATCATATAAATAATATTACATATTATGACAGGAACTGATGCAATTAAATCAAATAATAGCATAGGTATAAGAAAACGCTTTGTATCAGATTCACCTTTCGAAATATCGTTACTCACAAGACTCAATCGAATAATGAAAAATATCAGATCAATTGTATGAAAAACAATCATAGTTTTATATCGTGTTGTATCATTATAGCAATTTGTTGGCCTACGACAACCACAACTCATTTTTTAAATAATAGTTTCTATTTCTGAAGTGAATATATTCATTGTTTCATTCTATTTAAGGTAGATTTTTTGCGTTCTTTAATGTCTTTTTCATCGATAAGTGCGCAAAACAAGCCAGTGTCTGAGTTTTTTTTACCAATTTTCTTCAGAAATGAGATTATTACCATTTTGTCTTCACCATAGAACGAAAGAAAAATAACTTCTAAGTCAATATTGCTCTTCGGCGAAACACCCTAGTTGGAAACAACTAACGCAAAAGATGCTGGTTGAAAAAATAATTAATGTAATGCATGTTGAAAAGAAAACAGTGAGAAATCTTATTGTCAACATCTTTATGATACAACTTTGCCACATTTTCCAAGTAGGAGTCTTTTATTATTGTTCCTTTGTATAAATTCAGCACACAATTTAAAAATAATCTGAAAAAAAAGTGCGTTGTGTAAGGTGGCAAGTGTAGTAAGTTGATCAATGTGATTACTGGTTTTTTTTCTGAATCTTGTCATATCTATCTGGTCTTCTAGTTTCTTTTTATCATTTGTGAAGATGTATTCTGTGAGGAATAAATTGTTTATCTCAGAAGCCCTGCGAATGTCCTAAGATTTGGGTAGATGGAGCGTATAAGAAAATGTCTCACGGAAGTAGTAAAAATTCAAAATTTTTTGCTAGTTGTACTGGGCAAAAACGAGACGTGGCCGGATTCCATTAAATCAGAACTCTTGGAGAACTGTAGGAATTCTTGAAGAACCCTTAGAACCGTAGGAACTCTTGGAAGTCTGGGAATTCTAGCAACTTAAGGAACCCTTGGAACTCTGGGAACTCTAGGAAGTCTTGGAACCCTGGGAACTCTTGGAACTCTTGGAACTCTTGGAACCCTAGGAACTCTGGGATACCTGGAAACTCTTAGAATCCTTGGAACCCTCGGAACTCTAGAAGCTCTTGAAACCCTGGGAACTCTCAGAACCCTAGGAACCAAGGGGGAAACGGCGGACTTTTGGACTTGAAGTTACTTTGAGCTACTTTAAGCTACTTCAAGTTACTTTCAGCTACTTGAAGTAGCTTACTTTGAAGTATTTTTCAACTTCAAATTTACCTGAAGTTACTTCAAGTTACTTTAAGCTACTTGTTCCTACTTTGGGCTACTTGGGTGGTACTTTGAGCTACTTCAAGTAGTCTACTTTGACGTACTTTGACGTACTTTTCTACTTCAAGTCCGCCGTTTCCCCCTTGCTAGGAACTCTTGAAACCTAGGAGCTCTTGGAAACCTTGGACCTCCCAAATACTCTTAGAAATATAAGACTTCTAGGAACTTCCAGAACACTTCGAACTCGTAGAATATTTCCCAATGACCACTGTTTTTCCCAAAGCACGAACACCCATGAACACCAAAATCTCCTGGCCAATCGATACAGCCAGTTCACTGAGGTATGTATGAAAAATGTTAGACCTATTTAAAGGTATCGATGTGGGTGTGGATGGGAGTGGGAGTGTGGATGTGACTGTGGCGAAGACA
>CAJNOL010002125.1:0-46192 GCA_905250125.1 Rotaria sordida | reverse complement strand
ATTAAATGAAAGATTCTTTAGAAATTGATCGAGCACTTTGTACTTGACTGAATAAGTTTAAGTTGTAAGAAAATACATGTAAGATACTAGCAGACAATTGTAATTGTCAAGGAAAGAAGTTTGTACTTCTCTGATATTCGAAATAAATGAACTGGTATTTCATTTTTAAATCAATAAAAAAATTATTAATTCATATATTGATATGAAGGCATATTGTGGGTGCAAAATATGAATGTGTACTATCATCCTGTTGAACTACACCCACACTCTCTAGTGTCGAAAGAGAAAAGCCAATAAAATCATTAGAATGAATAATCGTTGTTCACTGTTGTTTTGAACTTGTCAACCATGAAGCGTATGTAACCGGCAAAAAATCTTAGTAAAAAAAAACATCGAGAAACAAATATCAAATGAGAAAACTTTTAAAGATACTTTCCGACAAAGATCAGGACTTTAAGTTAATATATCACTAATACAAACTGAACAAAAGTACAGAACACAACACAATGAGCGACTTATTCGAGATATTTTTCTTTCTTTCTCTCCCATGTAGCAGATTATGGTCTGTAAGAATCGACAGATCTATAGATAAATTGAATATTCAGAAAAAAGAAAATTTTAACAAATTTTTGGTTTTCTTATTAGACTATGAAAATTTGATTTAATATTATTTTCTTTTCTTCAATCTGGTAGAATATTCATTGTATAAAGATAATGAGGGTAATTCTGTGCTGCATTTCTTCATCTGCATGTGTGATCTTCTTATCTTGTCATAATATTTTTGTTCCAATCTGTTAAAGACACATTTATCTTAGACTTGTTAATTTGTAACTCCAAACAACATATTTATTTTCTCTGAACTGAAAGAATATTGTTTAGAAAACAGAAATTCACTGATGTCTATCTACTTGTATTTAGCGTAGTACGAGTGTTCATGTAGTGTCCATGTTACGAATTAAGACATTGTAACTCTTTTCAAGATCAATATCTAATAGCTGTTAGTTTATGTCAACTGCGCATTATAGTTTGAATGTCAAACATTGATTTAAAAACCCTACATTATCTTAAATTTTATTTCTATGATTGTATAAAAATATTCATGTCGTGTTATTAAATTTATTAACTGACTATACATGTTAGTTGATCGATCTTCGTTTCTACAAATCTGACTATATCCATAAAAGTATTACATGAAAAAGATTTATTGGTGAAGAAGTATGCCACTATTTAGAACATAAGGATAGACTTAACATAGGTGTTCCATATGAATTTATGAAGGATCTGTTAACAGGATCTATTTGTAAAAGGAATACATCATCTCAAAAGAAGACTAAGAAGTATTGGAATATAAGGGGAGCTGTGGCACTGAAAATTCTTGTTAAATGTCAAAATGAGACAGATAAGCAAAACGAAGAGGAAAATATTTGTTTCCGATAGATAAAAAGCTGTCTTGCATTGTATGAATAAATAAAAACTATAATTTCTCGAAATCATTTGTTAATTTCCCTTGAACTTGAACCAGGGTATAGGTATGAAGACAGTTGATGTATACTCATTGAAAACATTTTAAAAATAAATTCAATGGATTCTGATACTGTCAACATAAATGGGATTTATCAAGAAATGAATCACAACTTTTTTTTGTTTCATGACAAGCGTTGGATACATGACAGATAAACTGAAAAAAATGAGAAAGATATTTTATTCTCAATCAAATTCAATGAATCATCAATGATTTTCGCTGAGTAGTCGATAATTCCTGAACATCTTGTATGTGCTTTCAAACATCTATACGATCAAATTTATCTTTGTATTAAAAGAAAATGATACAAAAATAGAAAATGAATACTATCAAACAAAATTTAATGTACATTACGTACATAGACCAGACACCTTCAACTAAACTTGATCAGTCGGTCTTTTTCTCATCGATGCTTTCAGTAAATTTAGAAACAAATAGGCTTTTAAATGAAGAGCGAATATTCAAAAAAAATACTTCCTATAAAATTCTTAGTGATTTTCATTTTTAGATGTCTTACTATTTTTAAGAATTAAATCAACGTTTAAGACATATTGGAAAAGGTTGTTTAGTTGTGGCTAAAGTTTTGAGCTACGTTTCAAATAAAGCGGCACTGATAAGAAATAGAAAATAATTTTACTGAAAATATTTTCCTTCATAGCTGTTCTTCATATAAAAATGCTCTCATTCTAGAATTCATAAGTTATACATCAGTTAAAGTATTTAGAACATTAATAATAGTAATCTTTACATTATCGAAAAAGAAACTAAATGATGATATAACAATGAAATGAAACGTGTATGTTTCAACTGCAGATACGTAACGAAAATAAGTCTTCTGACTAATTTTTTTTGTAATTATGTATATTCCAAAAATAGTTCGAAAGAATTCAAATCAAAACTAAGGATCTCAATAAACTGAGAATATTAAGTGTAACTGACTTATATTTGATATCCTAAAATTAGTAAAAATGAAATCAAGTAATTGTAAGATATTTAAGAAAAAAGAAAAATGTAAAATACTAGAAAACTGACTCAATCGGTAAAAATAAAGATTCAAAATAAAATTAACTAGGTCGTTTTTTTAAAACAAGAAACAGTATATATCGGAATATACTGTGATGCAACAAACTCCCAGTAATAGCCTCAAAAATCGAGAAACAATATTTGCAGATTGGTTTCTCAAACCTTATTTTTTTTTACATGAGAATTCATTTGTTTCAGTAAATAGAAAATGAAACATGGTTCAACTTCATAGCAATGAATCGTTTATTACTAGTAGAGGCATTTTTTGCCGAGGATACATTCCGTTAACGGGAGAAATACAATATTTATGCGCTTCTAAAGTGTAAAACGGAAAAGACAATAGAGACATGCATGATGAATTAAGAGACCTTTTTTATTTTCACATCTTTAGTTTTATACCTTTGTCATTTTACAAGATAAAAAACATTTTCAAAAATAATTTAGAGTAACTTTGTTCTTGAGCTTTCTATTTTGAGATTTTCAAAATCTTGTCGGAAATAGACACTAGACTAGCTTTTCTATGAGTCCTAAAGCGTTGTCGACTGGTGAGTATAGGTGTGGGTGTGGGTTTGATTTCATGTCAGACTTATATCCACTCACACCCACACTCCATCCTCACGAAATAGACATTTTACTTTATCAACATTTTACTTTTAGAAAGATTTTAGTTATAAAAATGTAATCAGTATTTTAATTTTTCTATTTGTATGACTTCAGTTATATTGAGCAATTATTGAAAGAGAAGTAATTCAGTTTATAAGATCTCTCAAAAAAGTTGTCTATCATTGTATGAAGAACGAAAAAAATCATTTATAAATTGAGGATTATTTACTTTCAGGTTTGTCTCAAATAATCTATATGTGGTGTATGTATCAATCGTTTCTCGTTCTTATTGAGACGCACGCGTAGCTTATAATATAATTAGTTTTTTTGGTTGATCGAAACTTCAACAAACTTCTCTTGACAAAACATAATTTCTATTATAATCAAGGAAATCCTATATAAGATCTTTCTTTCAAATTTTCACATATTCCTCTACTTTCATAAGGTGACGATACAAAAGTAGATAAAAAATGTCAAACATCATTATTCATCATTTCATGTAGAAAGACAATGAGTTACTATTGTATAAGTTTTCTCATGAGAAAAATAAAAAGGACTATGATGGGTGTGGGTGTTAGCGTAGGTCATCTCTTAACCCACACCTACATCCTTGGTTAGCTTTCGGTATAAACGTTGATACATTATTGTCTTGTACACACGAAAGCACAGACAATCATCTACACCTGAATATTTGTAAAAAAAAGCAGACATACATGTGGTTCATCGTTTTTATATTTTCTGCATCTGCCTTTGTAATATTTTTAAATCTCTACATATGCTGTTATATAAGTGATCTGTATATCAGAGGAATCGAAGTTTCGATTGAAATTACGATTCCAACGTTTTATAAAACACGATAGTTTCAAATTTATGTGTCTTGTCTTTACCTATATCAGCACTCTCATCGTATATTGTTAGATTTAAGCGGCTCAATGGCGCAGGACAGCCTTCTGCTAGATTTTTATTTATTTTAGATAATAAGAATTTCAATAGTCTCATAGAAAATGTCAACAGTTAAACCTATTTGAAATGATTTTCTCGGATTACGAACACAAATGGAATAATTTTGGTGTCAGTCATTATCAGCTATCAATTTAGACTCTTGAAAATTGGGTTTATTCGAATTCAATATATTGATAGAAGTTACAAATTCTTGACTAATAAAATGCTTAAGAGACTCATAATCACGCCAAAGTCGGAGAGAAATGTAGAATGTATACGACTTTATAAAGAACTTCGGAAAGGCAATGAAAAAAGAGAGCGCATTTGATAGTAATTAAGGAGTGTATAGATGTGAGTAAGTGTGAAAAAAAGACAATTTTCGCAGCCCACATCCACACCCTTATATGATACACATGCACAAAATAATTCAAAAAACATCTGAATACTGATTAGTATATATATATAATTAAGACAAAAATTAGGTAATTATCTAAAATTATTTAATCAATATAGAGAATTCGCTTATAACGAAAGCTTAGCAAAGAGGAAAGAATGCTTACTTTTGTTTGAATGATGTTTTTTTTGACAAGAATTGCATTCTAAGATAATTTGATCAGCTTGCGGATTCAAGATCGAACTGTCCTTGAAAATCACTACTTTCATCAAAAACTAGTCGAATTCAATCAAATCTCTTGTCAAAAGATATTGTCTTGGATCATTTTAAATCTATTAATTATATTGTGTCGGACTTACTGAAATCTTTGTTTGTAAAAAAGATTCGACGACATACAGATGAGAGTCAAGTGAATCATTTTGATACATGTTCATTATTGCTTGTAGATTCTTAAAATTTTTGAATTTTCCGACACTGGTTACATGTGTGAGTAGAAAATGGCTCATCAATATTCTACTAATATTTAACATAATTTTATAGCATAATGAAAACATCTTCATTTATTTCTCATAAAAAAGAAATGTTACCATAAATAAACATACTACTTTGATCATTATACGCAAGAAATCGAATAAATATGTTAAATTCATCCCTAATTGCAGTCACTTAGTAATCCATGATAAAAAAAATCAATACAAACGATATTCATTTATTTAGAAGATTATTCACATTACTTCGTAAACTTTTCTTTCATTACGCTCCGCTATTAATTTGACAACTTTCTTATAAGTAGTTGACAGTATGCAGAACATAGTAGAAAATGAGAGGAGGCAAGACAGACACGTCCATTAACGCCATTTTTTATTCATTTTTTTCCTTTCATTACATGACTTTCCTTTACCCTTAAGTTTCAATGTATTTCGATGCATTTTAATTTTATAGAAAAAAGAATAATTTTAAGTGTTTGAAATATATCCAATTTTGAAAATTTTTTTATAAAAGAGTAGTTGTTTTTTTAATGCGATTTTAACTTATGAGAGTTCACCAATGACTGTGATTAATTTTCGAAGGATAACAAAGATTCATTCATTAATTTAAAAAACAAAACCTATTTAAAAAAAAGCTAATTTTTAAATTAGGTATAATACTTTAAGTCAAAGAACATTTTTTTAAAAACAATTAGTATAGGTTTAAGTAAATCAAGTCGAGTTATAAGGCATCATCTAACAATGAAGTTAAATATAACTGTGAATTTTTTCTTCTCTTTCGATTTTACTGCTATGTTCAAATTCGTTCATGAATATTTACTTCGTTGGAATGTGATTATAAATAATTACTTCAGCTAATAGTTTCTTCTATAATTAACAACTTCATGGATGTAAGTCGGATAATTTTTTTTGACATATCAAGTATCTTTAGTTTCTATTTTAGTGAGCAGATTAGTTATAGTAACTATAAAATTGGTCAATCTGATTAAATGTCGTCGGGATTGAAGGATTTGAATCTTTGATTTATTTCTCAGCATGACTTTGTAATGACAATTTCCTTCTTAGAAGTAATACTCTGCAGACAGTATGAATAGCTTGGTTCTGTCTATCTTCAATGCAAGAGAGAAAATGTCCAATCTTTGATTGCTTTCATTTCTTTTACGTTATGAGAGAATAATTTCAAGTTAGGGTGTAAATGTCGCTATTAATGTATGTAAATTAAAAGACGATGTTCATATACTACACTCACACTATAACGTTGTAAAGTCCTCGCAAACTCTTAAACTATATCATAGTCTGAGATCTGTTCCACATACATATATCCCTCAACAATCCATTCCAAAATCAGAAAAATAGAAAGCAAAATATTAATATAAAAAAAGAAGCTAAATCTCAAATCTACCTCAATCAAAATTCTTATTTAGTTTTTACCTTATCTTCTGTAATGTGTAGAGTGTTTTTAGAATTTCATCAATTCATAATATTATTATTTTTATGAAAGGCTTGTTAGTAAAATAGTATTCAAAGGTCATATTCATAAAAGAAATATTGTCGACAATTGTTTCGAAGTATTTACAACAGATCGGTATATAACTTTTTCGATTAATTCACACTAGTGTCGTTTCGTTCGTACTTATACCACAGATAAAAGTCTTGTTACTCAGTATACTCTCAGAGTTTTAGTTATAAAAAGCAAGAATTTGTTGATAAAACTGCGATATTCATTTTTCATGACTCTTGGAAGTTTTGATTTTTTTCTTAAAGTCAGCTGTAAATACACTAAAGCCAGTTTTGATAATCGTGGATAAAAATATCAGCCTACTATACCAAGAAGTATGTTAAGTATTTGACTAGTTATTAGAGACAAAAGTACTCTGTATAATCTTAAATTTCATTGGACGAATTCTGCCTATACTGAGTAGATTGCATATCTTATAAACATTTAAAAAAATCTGAGAACATCTCTTTTTTTTACTTAAGGTCATTTTTGAGAATTTTTTTGCTTCAAATTAATAAACTTGACTAAATAAATATCTGCTCATAGACTGTTTTCATAACTTCTAGAATTTCTAGCGAGAAAAAATGATTTTTTTTTTTCGATATTAGAAATTATTTACTATTATATTATTATGATAATAGTAGATTCGAATGTCATTCAGAAAATCATCGAACAACAAACTAAATATATTTATATAACATACATAGGTTAAGAAATTCTACGAAAGAATTTGTAAGTTATATTATATCAATTCGATATTACTGATCTTATTTTCTTTATTGCTTTAACAAATATGTTTAAGTATGATAATAATTTCTTTTCGTTACTAAGAAAACAGATCTAAAAACAATTTAGAATTCGGAAAAAATCAAAAAAAATTTTTTTGATAAAACTATAACGAGGTTTCATCATTTTAATGAAAGTCTTTTTAGTCTAATGAAACTACTTAATGTATTAAGATGATATTGTATCACAAGTATCAAACATGGCTGATGAATGATAGTTTATGCTTAATTGAAAAAAGGATTTACTTTTATAAAAAAAAATTTATACAATTAAGAAGAGCAGCTCAGAGACAAATTCTAATTAATGTATTATAGAGATCGTTTTTCAACTTCTATCATAAAAAACTTAAAGTGCAAACGACTTTAAGCATCTTGATATTTCATTTCATCATTTTTTTTCTTCTTTCGAACATCCTATATCATACGAAAATCAGCTGAATATCGCTGAAAGAATCGTAACATTTCCTTCTCAAACTCTACTACTAAACTAGGACATAGAAATCTCCTTAGAATTTCATGTTAAGCAGTTTTCTCTTCCTCGACATCGAAAGCATTTCCTTACGATGTGCTTTTTTTTAAAGACTACATTACAGAAACACTGTCTCATTTATAGTACTTTCTCGTGTATGAGAGACAAAAATCTCTTCGATAATCACGATCTCTTTTCTGTTTCGTTCATTGTAGTAATTCCTCATATTCCAGAGAAGTTGTCCTGGGTACTGATTAGGATCGACATTTGTGTACTAAACAGAGATGAGCAACTACACTCTGCCTTCCTCCAACTCCACATAACTCCAGTCGTATTTTTTAAGATCCTACTTCAACTTCAATTTAACTTTGATTCGAGTCGGATTTTACAAAACTGAACTTCTGCCAAAATACTCTTAAATACACATAAGTTTTTCAACATAATTAAATCGACGATTGATATAAATTAGTAGCATATTATTTTATTGCTTTATAAACTTTCTCATAAAATTTAAAGATAGGCACCTCCATTCTGTCCTGTTCCTACTCCATTTTCACTCTGATGAGAAAAAGCGTCAACTTTGGAGTTGGAATTGCTCGTCTCTGATATCAACCATTCCAAAATACTTACTCTTCAGATCCTCCTGAACATATCCATAACATGCGAGCTTACAGAAGGCTTCTCAGAACAAGTACATAAGGATTATAGCATGATCCTCATAGAAGATACTCATTATTTTTAGATTTTCAGATTTTGAGAGAGTATCTTATTTAGTCATCAAGATTCTTTATGAGGACCCTAATACAATGGTTTGAAGATGGTGTTCATCAAAAGTCAAAAATAGCATTTTAGAACACTTTCTTTTCAAAGCCCATAAAATCCATAGATCCCAATGTTTGTCACTGGAGAACTCCGTTCGGATTGACATCCATCTTTTCAGCATTTGTAAAAGAAGAAGTCCCCTCAGATTAAATAGATTCGCATGGAATCCTCTCAGCTTTGTTCAGTTTCGCCTGTATCCAAGCCTTCTCATGATCTTACTCAGAGTACATCACGATTGTTCTTCGAACAGCTTCACATAACTTACCAAAAGCCTTATAAAAGCTGTTAGCGCAATCCCTTGCGGGATTAAAAATGTGAAACACGATGTACCTGCTGTTGCCAATCTTATAAAAATTGTTCTTTTTTATGCATATTGGTGTACATTTCTTCATCGTGGCTTACTTTACATTATAGAACTGAAACAGGATAATACCTCATATATGCTCCAATCATGTGTTAGTTATGCATTATCTCTGATGCTTCCTTGAACTCTTCTTTCACAGTCTATGATGATCCCTGGAGCTTGTCTGTCACGGTCTGCGATGGGTCCGAATGTTCTCTGTCACGGTCTGTGATGGTCTCTGGGGTTCTTTGTCACAGTCTGTGATGTCCTTTGAGGTTCTCTGTCACGGTGTGTGATGGCCTTTGGGGTTCTCTGTCACGGTGTGTGATGGCCTTTGGGGTTCTCTGTCACGGTCTGTGATGGCCTTTGGGGTTCTCTGTCACGGTCTGTGATGGCCTTTGGGGTTCTCTGTCACGGTCTGTGATGGCCTTTGGGGCTCTCTGTCACGATCTGTGATGGTCTCTGGAGGTTCACTGTCACGGTCTGTGATGGTCTCTGAAGGTTCTCTGTCACGATCTGTGACGGTCTCTGGGATTCTCTGTTACGGTCTGTGATGGTCTCTGGGATTCTCTGTCACGGTCTGTGATAGGTATTGGGGTTTCTCTGTCACGGTCTGTGATGGTCTCTGGGGCTCTCTGTCACGGTCTGTGATGGTCTCTGAGATTCTCTGTCACGGTCTGTGATGGTCTCTGGGATTCTCTGTCACGGTCTGTGATGGGTATACAATTTCTCTGTCACGGTCTGTGGGGGGGGGGGGGGGGGGGGGGGTTCCAAATTTCTACCCCTAAACACGTCAACACTCCTTTCAGATCGTGTTTCACAAAATTTCACCGGCATTCTCTATGCAAATACTTCGGAGATTCTTCGGCAAATCTACATTCATCATACAGAAAAATCATGTATCCTTAAAGTTTCCTAAAAAACATAGGGATTAGATTTGATATTTTGTTGTTCAACGATTCGATATTCTTCTCACAAGATACAGATAGAATCTTCTCTGATGTTCATATAAATGATCATTTTGCCAAAAAATTTCTGAATTCTTGCAATTCTGAATAAAATTCTCAGATCCTTATGTTTTTCTATCAAAAACTTACTTGGCATTAGTATTACTCTTTCTTCGAGAACCTCCTTACAACAATCTCCAGGTGTCATTTTTATGATCAAAAAGATCTTGACAAGAACTAAAAGTGACATAGATGTAAGAATTGTTACTAAATCCTTTTTTCCTCATAAGAAACTAGGAAAATACTTCTGGATTTTTACCTGCGAAACAAGCATTTTCAAAGACGAATGTCATATTTTGTAGCGCTTGCTTCCACGAGAGATGGGATCTCTTCGACGACGACGATTCCTTTTCTTTTTCGTTCATTGTAGTAATTCCCAATATTCCAGTTGATACCCGATGGGCACAGAATGGGACGACCGTTGCTGGAGGCCATGGAGAAGGCAGTGCCACCAATCAACTCTACTGGCCTTATGGTTTCTTCGTTGATGATGATCAAACGATGGTCATCGCTGACTGCTACAATCATCGTATCATCCAATGGAAGATGGATGATACGAATGGACAAGTAGTAGCTGGTGGCAATGGCAAAGGAAATCGATTGGATCAATTATATTGTCCAAACGATGTATTGATTGACAAAGAGACCGATAGTCTCATTATTTGCGATCCATGGAATCAACGAGTTGTACGATGGTCTCGTCGTAGTGGTACAACTCAAGGAGAAATCCTCATCGACAACATCAGTTGTCGGGGATTGGCCATGGATGATCAGAGATATCTCTACATCTCTGACATCGACAAAGATGAAGTAAGACGATATCAAATAGGAGACAAAAATGGAACTCTTGTGGCTGGCGGCAATGGCAAAGGTATTGGTCTCAATCAACTCGACGTTCCGACCTACATCTTTGTCGATCAACAACAGACTGTCTACGTGTCAGACAACAGCAATCATCGTGTAATGAAATGGAATAAATATGCAAAAGAAGGAATTATCGTCGCTGGAGGTCAAGGCTATGGAAATGCTCTGACACAATTGTCGTACCCTCGAGGACTGTTCGTCGATACATTGGGTACCATCTATGTGGCAGACTCTTGGAATTATCGAGTGATGCGTTGGCCTAAAGGAGCGAAACAGGGCACTGTCATTGTAGGTGGCAATGGTAAAGGAGCAGAAGCAAATCAGTTCAACTATCCCGTCGATTTGTCCTTCGATCGACATAGCAATCTCTATGTCCTTGATCATTACAATCATTGTGTTCAACGCTTTTCAATTGAATAGACTCAAAACGATGGATTATTTTTTTGCGTTCCTTTCGTTTCAAATAAATCCCATTGAATTGATGAAATGAATGTCTATTCTATTCGCGCGCGCGACCAGGGACCATCCTGGTGGAGCCGTGGCGAGCGTAACGCTCATGCACGCACAGGACAGACTCATATCATTCATACCCTCCCCGCGAGAGATATGTCAATGAGTCTGAATAAGCCTAGTCGTGTGCCACGGACACCAAGACGATTCCTCACCGGGTTCTTAGGGCCTACCCGGAAGGCCTGTAACTAATGGGGACCTAATCTCAATGGACATAACTCATCCCTTCCCCCTACTAACACTCTTTTCTCAGTCACTCTATCCCTCTCCTCAATCTCAATACTACACTATCTAACTTCGTCCCCCTATTCTCATCTAAAAAAAAAAACATTACTCATCCTGTTTTGATGTTGAACGATGTTGATTACGACGCGATGATATTGAGAACTAGAACGAAAAAGAAAAAAAATTAATTTAATGTTATATAATGAAAAAAAAAGAATGAATTAACTTACCCCACTGTTATCTTGTTATAGTTGAAAATATTCATCGAACCGAAGACAAAAGAAAAAAAAGATAAATTAAAAAGATTATAGGAGGTCTTACTTCACCATCCTTATAATCGTTAAATAAAAAAAAAATTAAAAAATTAAAATTGATACCTACATTTGTTTTTATTGTATGGCTTGATCTTGATTTGATTAATTTTGTATCATCGAGGCCAATCTAAAACAGAAAAAGAAAAATGATTATTATTTGATTCAAAAATTAGAATGATTTTACATAAGAAATCATTTGTATATATACCTTGAAAAATCATTTTTTCTCTCGTCGAAAATGAATTAAAAGTTGATTTCAAAAAGGTTAATTGATATACATATTTAATTGTACATGTTGATCATTCATCGTCAATGATAACAACATGAACAATGATTTATGGACGAGAGAAAGATCAAAAAAAAAAATTCCTCTCTCCAGATATATTTCTTTTTTCTTTCCTTTCTCTCTTGTTAACATTAACATATATAATGATTTATTTATGAATTTTTTTAGACTGTATCTCATTTGGAATGAAAATGAAACTGTTTTGTTTGTTTTTATTAGTGATACTCAATAACAACATTTATGTATAATTATTTTATTTATTATGATAAAATACAAAATATATTACATCAGACGAACTATTACTTAAGTAGACATACTTAATGTTAAAAAAGTTGATTCAGTTTCATAGACTGTCGAAAAAAACAAAACAATGGAAGTTTTTAAACACTTAAATTTTTACAATAATATTCTTTTTAGATGAACATATCTAAATATCAACAAAATTTTAGATCAAAATAATTCATTACAGAAGTTTGAAAAAATCTTTCTTTGTTAGGTGGATTTATTACAACAGAAAAGAATGAAACAAGATATTCATCTTTTGAATAAAAATTTATTTATATCGACATATCTATTCTATACACATCAAGATCAACAATTTGTTATTCATGTACAAGTATGTATTAATCAACAAAGAAAGAAGATTAAAAAATGTATATATAAATAATGTTTTTCGTGATTTGGAGAATTTTATGTTTAATGAATAATGTTGATAAATCCATGTGTACAATTAATTTAACTAAGAATTAAACAACAACATCGTCAGATTTCTTCATTGTTATTATTTTCATCATCAACATATGATTAATAGTCCATTACTTGATTTATTATTCAATACAACTATTAAAACGAAAATATGAATTAATACTATACCAAATTCGGAAACATTTTAATATTAATAAAAATGAATATGTATTAGATGACAATATTGTTATAAAGAACAAAATATTAACATATATAATTAGTATTTAATTGGAATGGAACATAAGAGAAATCGAATGAAAATTAATATTAATTTTACAATGTTATTAAATATTATTCAAGTAAGATAATTATTCAATGAAATATATTTTACTAGTTAAAAAATTTTATAGAACCTGTTGAGCTGCTTGTGAAAATATTCTGTTGTTAATAGATTCGATCAATATTATTGTCGCAAAAACTATATTTGCAAAAAAAAAACATCATAAAACGATTAAGTACCAACAGACTGGATATTTTTCCAAGATTTTTACTCGTCATATACTTAAGAAAAAAATCTATATATACTTTTTCTATAAACATTATTTGATTGTTCGATACGATAGCAAAGTCTGAATACGAACTCGCTTCTCAGCAATTAAACAATAGTTTTCAAAAAGAATGCATAAATTTTTTTCTGCTTGTTTATCAGTCGAATAAGATCATTAGAAAAAAAATTATCGAGTGTAACGAGATTTGATACCTTCGACGTATTTCAATTTTCATAGACTATTATGAAATTCTTCTCGTACTAAACCAGGATTGCTAGATCGAAAAGTTAGAAATCGAAATGTTTTAACCAAAATTCAAGAAAATTCGGAATGTTTTATATTCTACTTCGGAAAAAGTTCGGAAAGCAGTTGTTTTACTATCAAATATATATGCCACCTTTTTATGGACATATGTGTTGCTCTATCAACATTTTGTGCAAAAATTGTTGCCGATATACTTATTTCTTTCTTCAATCTCACTTAAATTCACATCTGAATCATCATCTTCATCATTCATGGCTGAATTTAATTCAGGATAACAAGAGACAATTTTCATGTAAAAAAACACTTTTCTAAACTTAAAGTTCAGTCCATGTCAAAGAAGTTATTGATTCTAATGACATTTTTTTGAAACAATACAAAGTATTCATTGAGTTCGGATAGATTTTAAACTCAAACGATCTCACATTATAAATAGTCTCAAAATTGTATTATGGAATGATTACAGTAGAACAACGACAGCGCAAGAATTGCTAATGAAAGTTAAATTAGAAGTTATAACCAAAGTTATTAAATCTCGAATCTAGAGAAATAACAGGTCTCGAAAAAATATTCAAAATTCGAAAGAGTTTGGAAAAAGTACCAAAATTCGGAAGATCTGGCAGCCCCGTACTGAACAAATCATTCATATTGTATTCTTGTGATCCGATCGAAGTCGGACACCTATCGGATTTTAATTGCAACAGTGATGGACTAGTTGAATTTTCTTGTATTACATTAGCTCATCTATACAGATCGTTACTTTCATTTTCGAATGAACTATTTTTTTATAATCAATTCCAATATTATTTTTAATATAACTTTTATTTTTTTCTAATAGATTTTAGAATATTTTATGCTACAACAATGGAAGCGATCCATACATTAGATAAAAAAAAAAAGAATCCTCGTTTTTATGCTTATCTTAAGGTAATTTTATTTCATTGAATAGATAATGTAAAAAATAAAAATTATTTCGAATAGATTCGTGAACGTAACATTGAATTAGGTGAACAATATTGAGCTGTATTTAATGATACGACTTATTCAACGTTTACTTAAATATACATCAATAAAACATATTGATTATCAATTATTAATTGATTCATTGGGTAAATTATGTGAAATAGCAAAAAAAAAATTAAATAAACAAAGTAGAAAAACGTAAAAACATTTATCAATGTTTAATATTGTTCATATTATTGACAATTGTCGAGTAAGAAAACGATTCCGACAGTATTAAGTACGTTTTATTGTCGTTAAATTTTAGTCAGAGTTTCTTGCTGCACATCATGATTATATAGAAAAATTTCAAGTTATTGAACTTCAACAAGAATTAACAACAATACAACTACATTTAACTCGTTTTCTTTTCTCCGATTGTCTTGAATATATGTGAAAAGTATTCGGTATGAAAATATATTCCACTTATTCAATTGGGGAATATTCGAAGTTTATTTGATATTAATCCATCATCATTAGCAACTGATGATAAAATTATTGACTGTTTTTGTTTTTTGTGGAACTCACATTACGTCTTTCTTTTCGAAGAAAAATAGAAGAAGTGTAAGTTTTAGAGACACGCGACACAAAAATTTAGACGTTAGCCGAATTCTTACTCATCATATTTTCATTAGAATCTATCTCACATTTCTCATGGCATCCTGATGGTGATGATTTATGAATGCGGTCATTATAGACTTTTACTTTAAAAGTAGTAACTATGAGAGATCAGACCCATACTCAACGAGCTCTATCGAGAATTATGAGAAAAGCAGTTATCTCAACTGACACTAAAGGTTATATAGTTAAATATTGTATGACTTTAAGTGTATAAATAAAAAGAAAACAAATATTGAAGAAGTTTTTAGATGTGATACGATTCAACAGTGGAGTAGTTTTCTCTAGACAAAAATCCATACCCATACCCTTTACAGGAAATGGTGAAAGAAACTCATCCGAAAAAAGTAAAGAAAGTCAAAGATGAAAAAAATATGAAAATCATATTAACTTCAAAAACAAAAACGGGTAAAATTTGACTTCTCATGTATTCATTTATAATCTAGTAAAAATTTTTCACTTCAAGTATTTGGGAGGAGTATAATGAGACTAAAGAACACACGTGAGTTCTACATTATAGTCTTCAATGAGCTGCACTGACACAATCTCTATTTTTACTTAAATAAAATTTTTCTAATTCAAGAAACTGAACAATTTTGAATACTTTGTTCAATTGATGGTCATACACATATCTTCATTATCATCGCTTTCAACATTATCGAATAGTACTCATCATCATGGAAATAAGAAAATCTATGTACTTTATCAGTTAGTTAAAGCGATTCTCATAGTGTACAATTTTTTATTTTAGTCTTCACTTATTCAAACATTACTTGAAAATTCAGACATTGATTCAGATTGACGTTCGAATAGTTGTCTAAATTTATTAGACTTAGCATTTAAACGTTTTGAAAATTTTCCTTTTTTTTAAATTAATTAACATTGAATAAATATGTCTATATATGGTTAAATTTTAGTGGTCTTCATAAAGCAAAGAAACGAGTAAGTGGAACTTTTTTATTCAATCCAGAACCTAATAAACATTTAACAAAAAAACATTAATTGTCCAATTCATTTATTAGAAGATGAATTATCAAATAGTTTCGATTCAAGTAAACAAATGAGTGTATCATCGAAACAAGTATTTCAAATGAGAATTTCTCATAATTAAACTAATACATTCAGAAAATTCCGACTCATTGAACAACTGAAAGAAATCGGAAATGCGTGTGCTCATAAAGACTAGTGCTTCAATAGAAAGATTATTTATCCCAGCTGGATTGACAATTATTAAATGACGAATACGTTTATCATCAAGTCAAAACTTTCAAATATATTATTTATTCTTTCTTCTTGTCTATCTATTAATATTAAGCACCTTTTGAATAATAAATATTTTAAGTTTGTTTTGTTCAGCTTATCAAATAGTATGGTGGTCGAATATTCTGATTGGCTTTTTTCTTTGTTTTGACTTTAGTGATATATTAAATCATGAGAAAAACGAACGAAATAAGAACCATCGTTTGGTTCAATGAGCGTAGCTACAAGGAAAATAAAAGTGACTTCTACTGAATTACTTTTAAAGTAATTCAAAACTAGCTTTATTGAAGTCCAAAAGGAAATTTAATAGATGAACAATTCAATAATTATTTCTAAAGTCATCATGATAACAAAGGATACAAAAGCTTTGACACTAATTATTTCTTTATGTAGTGGTGAGTTAAGCTTGCATTAATTGATGTTTGCACGAAACAAAATCAATATTTTCATCATTCATTATTTGTTTAAATTGATGATGCAATAGATTTTCCGTCTTTTTTTTGCTATGTAAATATATAATTAGATAAGAAATTCTGTCGAACTAACTTCATGATATAAAGTTAGGTTTTGAGTTGAATAACTTTTAGCTAAAATAAAAGAAAAAATGAGCCACATGAAAGTTTTGTATTGGTTTTAGTTTGGGGTTGTTTCAAACATCTGCTTATATTATAGAAAGTTTGAATTAGAAATAACTCATGAGTACAGATTTTCAAAACAAAATGATCTGAAATTCTAATAAACTGTATTTTCAAAATTCACTATTTTCTCTATTAAATATCTAAAACAGGAAGGATCACTTTGTTGTAAGCCTTTACAGTAGAGGTTCTGATTTTTACAAATTTTAGTTTTCTAAAATATGAATTTAGTGATCCTGATCTATGGTTGTCCACGAAGAAAAAATGCTTCAAGTTACGTGCCATCGCGAAGCTGTTTTCCTCATTTTGGACAGTCGCAATCTGCAAAAGCAGTATATAATCAGATGTTCAATATAATTCTTCAGTAACGTGGATCACCGAACATTATTCAAGACATCATCAAAATTTGTTCTTACTTTTTAGTTTAGATATTAAAAAGACAAGATCAATTTTTAAATAAAATCTTATCAGGAACTTTTCTATCTATCGAAGGACAAACATCAGATAAGAATAAGAAAATTTGACTGTCGAAGTATTGTTATTCCGAACCTTCGTTCTCCACATATCGAAATTTTACTGAATCTTTCAGCATATAAACATGTAGTTCGTCTCAAATCATCTAGAAAATAGAATTTCGACTTTAAACTTTACGCAAACAAAGTTCTTAACGAGATTTGTTAATATGGAAAATATCGAATATTCAATATTTCAGGATAGGAAAAAAAGAACTAGAAAAGTTACAACTTGCCCAAAGAACTAATTTTATGTTCATGCAAAATTTGAATTCGAAAGTCGATTTTTCATGTAACCTGAGTAGGACTACAGATTTCTGTAGAAAAGTAAAGAAAGTCCGGAAAGCAAAACTATTCTAAACTTTTCTATTACTCATTGAATGAACATCATCTCACTCGAAAAACATATTGCTGTTTCAAGTTGAATTTTTATTCGCTCTATTTTGATTGATATGATCTATTTGCCAAAAAAATTTAACAATATTTTTTCAATTTCGACTTCATGTATCTCTTTTTTTTAAGGATCCATTTACGAAAGCTGTTCATCATTAGGAGTCGTCGTCATTTATACAATCCATTCAAGAACGTAAGTTCGTTGAAAATTACTTTTAATTCTTTCATTTGATTTCTATACTTTTACAATGAATGTATAAACTGATAAAGAAATCAATATCTTTGTTTTCTCAAAACAGAAAACTTGATATATTATTATCCTTTTTTGTTTCTTGTCGATGATTAATCTACTTTTCGGAATAATCTTCTGGAATACTATTTTTGTTCGTAGTATTTTTTTTTTTGTGTGATGATCAGGTGTGATGCAAAATAAGAACTGATAATTGAAAAAAGAAAACAATGCATTTTTATGACAAATGAATGACTCATCTTTTATAGTATATGAAAAACTTTAGACTACTGTAGAAACATCCGTTGAAGAAATCGATTTTAATCGATCGTCAGAAGAAGTTGAGAAAGCTTTGAATCAATGATCAAAGACACTATCGATACTCAATGAATCAAAATCGAATGAAAACATGTAAGAAATGATTCATCTCTTGTTGAAATATAAAACATTTGTGTAACTGAAACAATTTTCTATAAATAGTAGTAGGTTCAAAGACTTCAACAAAACTGCTTGTATTAAGATCTTCAGAAAACATTTTATTTGATTGAGCAAAATAGGGTATCATCAATTTCTCCATGTACTCCCTTCATCGGCTTGTTTTCGATTTACGGAGACCCTGAAAGACAGTTCGATGAAGGAAGTTCATGAAGAGGTCGGAGATATCTCATTTTGCTCTATCCAATAAAAATTTCTCTCAAAACCTTTGAACAGATACGAGAAATTTGGTTTTGATCGAGGCCTTCGCGCCTACTAATCCTGATGGAGAAGGCTTTTAGCTGCACAAATGTGTTTTTAAGATATAGCTGCTATAAACTTACTCGTCCTTCCGTTTTATAAGGGATAGCGACATCCTTTGTTGATATAAAGTCGAAGACTGTGTCTCAATTCCGTCTAGTTAACTACTTCCTTATTGCATTTCTGAAGCATCCAGTAACAGAATGATGAACAAATCTCTTCTAAATTAGACTGAATAAAACAATCTTCTTGTGATTAACAACAGTAACTACGTCATGTTTCACACTTTAATCCCGTACAAAGTGCCCTGATGACACGTACTTTACTTTTTGTCAACAATGTACCTCATTTGGATATTCTTACTGGATCTTTGTTAAAAGGTAATGTTTTGTTGCTCGGTAAAATCAAACAATTTCTTATTCATTTTTTCATTGTTAATATTAAATTTAAGGTATTGTCGGTTGAAAACTTACAATACTTTATATATTTGTGGTATTGATGAATATAGCACAGCAACTGAAACAAAAGCATCGAAACCGAAATATACACCACGAGAAACTTGTGATAAATATTTTGATTTATATAAAAAAATTTATAGATGACTTCAATAATAACGTTGAACAATTATATTGTGATACTTGTCAACGGTACAGAACTTGTCTGCATTTTTTTTTCTAATTTCGTATACATTCATATATTTGAAGTTTTCTGACAGATCGTTATGTAGCTGGTACATGTTCAGATGCAGCATACAAATTTGATAACACTCGTAGTAATCAACGTGATAAGTGTGAAAAATTAATTAATGGTGTTGAATGTATTGATCCAAAATGTCAAATTTGTCATGGTATACTATCAATTAGAAAATCCGAAAATTTATTTCGTGCCGATTAGAAAGATTCTAAGAATGAAAGAAAATTGTCAATTTACACATGATTAGAATTTCTTTATCAAGTTATGGTTGGTTTTTTTTCGTCAAACTTCTTGAATATTGGTCAGTCTATGATCAATTGATTCTAGTCTTCAATAATTTATCCAAGAATACATAGTATAGAGAAGAATGGCGTCTAGATTCGAACCTACTAACTCTCACATACATGTTGACATTCATAGTCACTCATCCATGATGACTACTCTAGACATGAGCAGTACCATGTCTAGACTCTTATAGAGATAATCCGTTCCACTCTACTGCATTTTCAAACTTAACGCGGAAATAAACAAGATTCTCTTCATTCTTACTTGGATGTCATAATAATCTATAGTTTTAATGGCAAGATGGTCAGAAAAATCACAACTAGCTACAGGTTCTATATGTTCGAAATGAACACTTTCAATTTATTAAGTATATTTTGATCAATTCAATTAAAATCTTCTTTGTTTAACATTGATAGTAAATCAGTTAATTTAGTAAGTTCACGAAATTCTTTTATAGTAAATGACAATATTTGAATTAGTCTACGTCGACCAACAAGCATCATATGTCGTATTTGGCTTTGACTAAGTGTATCAAGTACTACGATATCAGTAATACCTGTTTTAGCCAAATCTTCGATAGATAAAAGAAGAATTTTGAGTACAATCAAAATGATACATTTCTCAATTCCATAATAACAGCTTGATCTGTTATACAATCAAGTTATACTCAAAATTGAGTATTTTCTGGTACACTTGTTTGAAAAATGTTTTTTTAATAACGGATTAAAAAATATTTTATTTTTCGTTTTACTATTATACTATCCAACACAATTTTTAGTAGAAAAAAAATACTTTCTAATGTTTTCTCACCTAGAATTTTAAAACTACGTTCAACAGATAAACTATAAGCAAATATTATAATAAAATTCTTGTAGTTCTTTCACATGTTCATGTTTCACTACAATTGTAAATATTTGTATAATATTTTTTACTTCTAAATGATCAGGTGCAAGAAAAAAATGAAGATAACTTTTCAATCATATCAATTGTTGCTGGCATTATGTGATGAAGTATAAGTAAAAAACCAGATGGACCACTATCTATGATACAAATGCGTATGAGTGATGAAAGTAATATAGAATTGTTAGTAACTATTGAAAGTAATCGTCGAATCAGACAATATAGGAAACTACGTCCAATAACATGAGTAAACATTGACAAGATATTAAAGATACGTCTAGAATATAATAAGGAACGTAATTTCTATAAAAGTTTTCAATGTTTCACTTGTAAATATTCTTTCTTAAGACTAAACATAAATTTTCAGAATAAACACTCATTCTCAAATTCCTGGTAAAGTTCTTATGACTCTCATTTATAGTTTATGGGATAAGAAAAAAACTGTTTGAATATTTAAATTCGAAAAAGAATGAATATAAAGTATAGCAATTGTCAAGCTATTAAAGAATGAGTCTTCTCTCGCTTACAACATTAATTACAAGTATAAAATAAAAATTTTGCATACAATTCTTTTGAAATATTCATATGCAATTAAAAATTAAAACATTAAAATTGTTAGTCTTTTGTCATTCTTCAATCCTATTTATGAACATCTTGACTACTGAAAGTAACCAAATATCATGTTGAGCATGTTTTCTTTTCACATTGAAGTTACAACAATAGAGAAAAAAAGGCGTAATGCTATTTTTCAGTTTTTTGTCTTTTAATTTCAATCATAGGTCACTCGCTTGTATAGAATTGTGAATCATATGGTGTACATTCTTCTTTTTCTTTAAAATCAATACGTGAAAGATTAGTATCTCCACTAGCAATTGCAATAGTTTCATTATTTGTTGTTGAAGGAGGTATTACATGTTGTGTAGTTATTCTAGATAGTATTCATAGTTAAAAATAATCATGATAATTAGGGAATGATTGTATCAAAACGAACATGCTGAGTATGTGTTAAGACTTTATCTTTCGATAAACGTTTCTTTGTTAATTCATTTATATATTAATGATAGATTTTAAATAAAAAAATTAAAAGAAATTAAAAAGAAACAAAGAAGACGAATTATTCATTTTTAAATAATAATCCGATGAAGCATAACAAGTAGCTCTTTCTAGGATTATTTTCTTTCGCATGAATTGTCACCTTCATTGAAAGCTTTGCCAAAATAATGAACAGCAGTTAACAAAACAATAAAATAAATAAAAAACAAGACAAACCAATAGAAATAGAATATTTACCAATCGATAAAAAAAAATGATTTATCAAATATAATAGACTAGCATATATTCAAGATCATTGTCATGTAGTGTTTAATAAAAAGAATACAAATCTGAATTTCGATGATCAAGAATCAAGATATAAGTTTTTAGTTGTAATCAGATTCAATAGTAGGCCAATAGTAGGTCTTCAGATGAAATAAATTTTTCGATACAATGCCATACAGACTGTAATATAAACAATCACTGGTATAATTTTAAATTGAAACGACTTTTTAATATAATAATTTACTAACTAGTTCTTTCCAAAAAAGTTTATTATTAAAGTTCCACGAATGTATATAACTTGAAACTCATATAACTCTTGAGGTTTCTAATAGTAACAAGTTGTTTTCTAATCTGCCACATTCCATATAGTAACTCGGAAGGATTTATAGATTTGATCTAATCTCTTATTTGAAATCATTGCTTAACACAATTGAAAGGTTTCTCGATTCGTAAAAGAATCTCACTCTCCATAGAAAGATTAAATGATCTATAAAGTTCGGTTTTATACTAGGCTTCATATTTTTAAGTTTCGTAACATCTGGATATTTCCATAGTTCCATAATACTAATTGTTGGCATATCTATCTCACAATGGAGGTGTTTGTATTGTAAATTAAAAACACTAAACATATTCGGATCAAAAGAAAGATCTCACTGCCGAACTAGCAAATTTAAAATATTAACTGCTGTTAGTGTGCACAGATCGAGACATTCAAATTTTAAAGTATTTACAGCCTATGTACGATGGCCACAATCCAATCTTTTAGCAGAACATTTTCTTCTTTCTTCTCGATCGTTGGATAGAGTTCATCAAGTTGTATTAGAAAATATATGTTTCATACTTTAAAAAGGAGATTTAAAAAAATCTTATCGGGCAAAAATCAAAGTCACATTATTTCTTAAATATAATAAGAAATAGAGCCAAAATTCTGACTTTCGCAAGCTTATTTTTAAATCTCTTTTTCAAAATATGAAACACATATTTTCTAATGCAGCTTGATGAACTCTATCCAACGATCAAGAAGAAAGAAGAAAATGTTCTGCTAAAAGATTGGATTGCGGGCATCGTACATAGGCTGTAAATACCTTAAAATTTGAATATCTCAATATGTGCACACTAACAGCAGCTAATATTTTAAATTTATTAGTTTGGCGGTGAAAGCTTTCTTTTGACCCAAATATGTCTAGTGTCTTTAATTTACAATAAATACATCTCCATTGCCAGTGGAACAAATTTTTTCTGATATTTTTGTATCGAAAGGTTAAGAGTTTTTGATAGTCGATTAAAAGTAATTCAGAAAGTGAGCTCGAAATTTTGCACCATCTACTGACTAACCAACTTTTTGTGACTATAATCAATACATTCACTTTAATCCGAGGCTTTTATTGTACTATGAGAAAGAGTGAAGTCAAAACTTAGATTTAGGATTTTGATGAAGAATAAAATAGACTAGCTTCAGTATCCTTAAAATTGATGAAAGATCGGTGACAACCGATCGGTTTTAAAAGTTCAACCGAACTGGACCAATTTCAACTTTGATATGAGCCTCAAAAGAGCGAACTTAGTCTTATGAGGAGCGTCATCTCCTCAGTTTTCATACTGGACAAAATACATTCTGAAAGAAATCTTATCTGCCAGAGTAATGCTACATTTCCATGTTCATCTCTACACAAGATGAAGACAGTTATTATTTTCAAAAAAACTATCATGTTCTTGATTTTCTCAATGTACGACTCGACTTGAAAATGAAATGTTATTATACTGTGATATTAAATCTTGCTTAATGATTTACTTCCAGCACTCATCCAATAGCTTTAGTGTTGAGATAACCATTAGAACAGTTTCTACAAATGCTAATTATGACATCGATGTGGTTAAATTTAGGTCAAGTCATTTCACTATGAAGATGCAGAATGGGTCTACAATAACTCATTCGTTTTGAATGTCACAAAAATTGAATTTATTGTTAAATTGACTTTTTCGCAGTTATACTGCTATTTTATCTATATAAAGTTGAAAGGTTACTTATCATGAACTATTTACTGAAAAATGAGTCATTTCGAAGGATGATATATGATGACTTATTCCAATCCGAAATCACTCAGTCCTATTGTTAAAGTCTCATCGGCAAGGAAGACCATAACAGAGGCTGCAAGTTTCTATCTTTTATCGTTCTAATAAGGTGTTTACCATGAAGATCATATTATTTTATAAGTTTGTATTGAAGAAAATATAACTATTATATCTATAATCAAGAAATTTTCAAAAACTATCATGCAAATAGATTTTGCTCATAGTATTAATTATGCACCAACCTCATAAACATCAGAATAATCAGTCTATGTAACTAAATAAAACAGATTCTTGTCACTTTCTTGAGAAAATACCATTTTTCAACTCATGTATCTTAACCAAGGAATGATGAAAAGCAGTTTAATTTTTTTCGAATTTGTAGCTGATTAAAAACTTGGCATAATGTTTTGAAACCATCATATCGATTCAATGCTTTATTACCCCAAATAGATAGTTTTTCTATGAATGGGTTGAAAATTGCTTAACAGAAGATAAAGGATTAAAGTTGTTGAATAATCTTCTTTACAATTTAGAAACTTTTGATATTTAGTTAATCAACATCATATATTATCTAATATGAAAAAAATGCCTCACAAGAACAATACCTATATCATTTCTTTCGAACGTTCCATAACATATTAAATATGCCTTTAACAATCATTTTGTTTTTCATTTGATTACATGCATTCATTTGGCCCTTCACAAAAATATTTTTGAATAATATATATAAGATTGGATCTTGTCAGTGAACAAGTCTATATTCAATACCGATTGCATTTGACTTTGAGAAACCAAGAAAAATTTCAATAAAATGAATTCATTTGATTGTGCTATTGCTTTAATTGGAAGATTTTTCATATACTTAGTTCTGTATTAAAATGTTGAAACCAAGATTAATCACTCTAATTAAAAGATTAAGAAGATTTTCTAGAGATTTATTTCAAAACATAAGATTTTTATTTTGTTCAACAAAAACTTTATTTATCCTTTGATAAATCCACCTAAGGAATCAATGAAGCATAAAAAAACCAAATAATGATCGCATACATATGTTGAAATTCGTTTTTTGTTGTCCTCCTCACTTTCCAAGAAAAAACAAGACAAAAAAAGCACTATTCTACGAAATCTGTTTCGTTCTTTATTTAATTATGATCAGAAATAAGAGAACTCGACGACGACATTTGGCTGAACCACATTTGCAATCCATTCGACGACCAGCTATTTTATCTACTGTATAATGATAATCCCAATTAAAAATGAATGAGCAAAACAATGGTAATACGTAAACAAAACTGATCGATATTTTCAAATAAAAATTTGTATGAGTTATATCTTCTTTTTTTCAAAGCTCCATGTATAAGATTTAAATAATTTGTTCTGATTAATTTTTCATTTAAAATACACTTACTAGATATCCAAGAAAAATCATCTGATCTCCAAAGGCACAATACTTCTAAATTGAGCATAGAGTTACTAAGAAAAAGTATAAGATATTTATTAGCCAATACAAATCGATTCCGATGTCTAGAAGTAAGACGAAAAACATTCTTAGTTATGAGATTTGGCTCATCGAAAAGAAGATGACAAATTTCGAATGATGGATGTGGGTACGTGTCTTCTATTTAGTCATATTCCCATCTACACCCGTAATCTGAAGTGTATTTCTTAGAATTCATTGCCGATGTTGAATTGTACAAATGAATCAACGAAGGCCGAACATATGTAGAAAAAGACAGTTAGCGTTACATTACCATGGTAATGTAATGCTAACTGCTTTTCCCTAGAAAATAATGGTATTTTGGACTTTTCTGTCAGATATTTTTTCCGTATGCAACTCGACAAGCTCTATCCAAAAATAACGAAAAAAAATCTTCTGAAATTTTAATTATTGAGTACGTTCGCAGTCTAGACACGCCAATAATAGCCTGTATTTTAAATTTGTTAGTTTGCAAGCGAAAGTTTTAATTTGATCCGAATATATCTAATCTTATTAACTAATAAAAATCATGAAATTGATTTTCTTTAAGAATCAAGTCGACAATTGAAAGAGTATACAATAAATCTTTTGTGCATAATAAGATTAAAAAATGGATTAACTTCTTCTCTTATTTATCTCATGATGATATTGATTGTTCAATATAATGTACTTGGTGCTCAAGAGACACCATACTTATCGAATGCATTAAAAACTAACATAGTCAAAATGTATTCTATACTTTCAAGACAAATTTATGTCATTGAATCTGGAAGAAAACTTAATTGATTCTGAAAGTATATAATAAATCCCTCTAATGTGTTAGAAGTTAACTAACTTTAACGAGACTGTAATACTTTTCATCAATTACAAATCTCTCTTTTAGGACTGAGCAAATCAGTTTTCATAATGTAAAATTTATAGCTAATAATTATTTCAATCGATGTAAATATTGACATTTTTGAACAAGAAAATCAACATTAAAGCAGCACAATCCCTATTTATTTTATTAGAAACAACTAATACAAGAAGTCAACCTATTAGTTCATCGATGTCATATTAATAATGATCATTCAATGCATATTGCACTGGACTACGTTCAATCTTAAATAGAACAAAACTTATACTTAAAAAAACACTATATTTGACTAATTCTACAAATAAATACATTCGGACAATCTCTCAATACATCAAATTTATATATAACTATATTATACATTACATAGAATCATCATAATAGATCTTTAAGATAATAAAATTGATGATCATGAAACATCATATTTATTTAATGTATGATAAAATAATACTTCTTTAGGTGTGGGTGTCGGTGTAAGCGAATACAGTATCACACCCACGTCCTCTTTATTTATGCTGATTTTTGGCCCAAGCCACGACAGGCTCTTTTCTTGGGCTCTAGAAAACTTTGAGAAGCGCTATTTTAAGAAATAATAGATCACATAAGCTTGTATCTACGCAAACGGTTAGATTCTCGAACAGAATAGTTGCTCATATGTCCACCTGGCTACCTACTGTGGCCCACACCCGCATCCATACCAGCACCTCCACCTGAATTTTGCAACTACATGATCTACTTGTAATTGAAAATGTTTTGCGTTTTATCGCATGATAAAATAAATTGAGTTGTTTCTGTTCTCACAACCAAATCATGTGAGATAGGACGACAATGTTTATACCTCGAATGAGTGCTTATCTGTTATAGTATATCAGTTTTCGGACACGGAGAACAGAAAGAAAGAGCAAAGGAGAGAAATATTTTTCTCGTTTATAAGTATCTTTGTCATGCATATTCATTTTATCAAATTTCAATTTACTAGACACGTTTATGGGTGGCGATATAACTGGAGAACTGAATTTTTTCAGTCATACAACCGACGGCTCTCATCCATGGATCAATGCAAGCACGACGATTTGGCCACGCTCAAATTTCGTGTACACACCGACTCGCGTTACCATTCACGATCTAAGAGGCAAAGAAAATACTTTCGATCTTGACACTCATGCCTTTGAAGTACACAAATATGATGGTCACATACATGATGAATTCGACAATGATAGCGAGACACAACGATCTTACTATGAAGAACTTGCTGCATTTCTCAAAAAACGTCTCTGTGCCTCTCGAGTGGTTGTCTTCAATCATATATTCCGGTATCGAGGTCCATCACGTTCGATTGATCAATGCGATGCGAATCACAAGAATCCTGCTGTTTTTCCCCACGTGGATTATAATGGGCCTGCTATTCCCTTGAAAGTGAAAGAAGTCCTTGGAGAAGAAGAAGCGGAAAAATTAATGCAGAATCGATTTCAAGTGATTAATATCTGGAAACCGATTGGACCCAATCCCATCACAAAGAATTCTCTGACCCTTTGCGACTATCGTTCATTAGATGTTGAGAAGGATTTTCATGTATCAGAGGCTCAAGAATCCAACGTTACCGTTTCGTACTATGTAGTCTCACACAATGCTGAAGATGCTCAAAAATGGTGCTATTTGAGTGAAATGCGATCAGACGAGATGTTTATCTTCAAAATGTTCGATAGTGACCCAAGTGTTGCCCAGTTTTGTGCTCATACGGGATTTATCAACGATCAAGTACCTGCAACGGATATTCAACAGATTAGCATTGAAGCACGCTGTCTTGTTTTTTATGATTAATATAAAATAAATAAATTATTTCTGCATTTCAAGTGTTCATACAAAAAGTAGATCGATAGAATAGAATTAGATAGATTCATAGGACTTGAGGGTGTGGGTGTAGATGAAATCAACACCCGAACCAACACTGACGCCAACACACCCACACCCTCGTTTGCTTGAGATGTAGGTGTGGGAAAAAAATTTCAGCTAACGAAGGTGCAGTTAGATTTTCGACTTCAAGTTTCACTTGTGAAGCAATCAAGATTTATATCGATATCATTGGTATGATTCGGAAAATTGTTTCACTCTTTTTTTTCCTTAATTCTAAAAACTCGAAATAAGTCGAACATCAATCGAATTTCTTTTCGATAAAAATCAATGATCCATGAACCAATCACATAGAGATTCGTTCAGGTGTTTTACCACATTGGGTTTTTTAAATTTTTATTGCTTTGCAAACATCATACTGAAAGTTATTGGAAAAAAATCATTGGCAAAAAAACTCAAACAAGAAAATATTTTCCACTTTTTCGAATCGAGTCAATAGTCAAAAAATAAAGAACAGCTATTTTCAACTGTCAAACGACAAAATGAATTCGACAAAAATTAATAACAACAACATAGTGTTATTGATTAATAGAGTCAAAAATCTAATTTCGAATGTCAGAAAAGAATTTTTCAATAAATTTGATTTGATATGTTGTTAATATAAACACAGAAAAAATAAGATAATTTCAATATATGGATAATTAATAAATCATATGTAATGTTCTAAAAGAAGCCAGAAATTTTACTTTTTTCTCCATATCGTTCGCATGATATGCTGACACCATATGTACCTAGAAAACCAATTACAATCGTCTTCAAAAACATCATTTTCACAAAATAAATAATAATACGTTGTTGCATCGTTCGATAGAAGCATTCAAAATAATTCTTGTGTGTGAGTTAATTTTTCATTTTTATCGATTGTACTCTATTTTTCTGTCCATTCTTCGAAATCATCATCATCCAATACATTTGAATAGTTAAAAATTTAAATATTATATCAATTTTAATGTACAAAAACGGAGTGAAGGCGCAATTAGCTAAGTGAATTATTTACCTGGGACATTTCATGATACATCGGCGTAATTTTTTTGATTTTCACTGAAAAAATATTCAAGATGATTAGACATATTTTGACAAGATGAATCGCATCCACATGATGAATTACATTCATTACTATATTTAAAGCAAGAACAAAAACGTTTTGAACATTCTTTAGTACATTGACATTTGTCCTTTTTTTTATTATTTGGATTTTTCTCTGTTATTTTTCCACTCATTTTTCTTCTTCTTTCCCTCCTTTTTAAACGTCTTATATATATACATGATTTGGTACAATACAGACAGTCAATTAGAATATTCCAAGAAAATTCATTTATCGATTCGAATTTTGCATAACTTTCATGAGTATAATATGTTATTCACATTATTCTATTTCAGCAAGTACCTATAAACAGGTAAATCTTTGAAATGAAAGATGATGCTATGGAATGGTCTTTAAGTTCATAGAATATCAATGAGATGGCCTCATTCTATTTCTGATGAATCAATTTTCAGCAATTATAGCAGAATTCTCTAATGGTCGAAGATTCGGTCGAACTAGTCATAACAACATGATCTCTCTTGTATAAATGTTATCAGTATACTCGAAGTATTTTCGTTTTCATGATGAGGAACTAAATTCAGAGATGCCGTCTCAGTTAGTAAACAAACAATTCGAAGGTGAATAATCTTTACAAGAATGATGTGACTAAACATAAATGATCCTGCATAATATAACATAAATATCGAATTAATAGATTGAATAACATTTTAAGAGCATACTATATAATAGAAAGCAACTCTCTTTCGTAGCATACCTTCTATCTGAAAGTTAAAAGTGCAAAGAATATGTTCTTGACTAGAGTATGATTTATTTGAAATAAGCTATTGTATGAACAAGCAAGCCTTTTGCTGCTGATGTCATATGAAATATGTTCGAGTAGACTGTTTCGTTCACAGTTGTTTTCGAATACTTTCAAGTAAAGTTTCGAGGTTTTTCGGATCTTTGCCAAGTTTTTCGATGATGATTGTACGAGCCTTTTGTGCAACACCGTGCCACATAGATACAAATGCACCAAAACGAGTCTCAAGTAGAATTAATACAATAGCCGAAATGAGTACTGGTACATCAGTATGTATCGATTGAAAATTTGCTAAAGGTTGGCCTGTTAGATGTCGAATGGATTCAGCATCCAAATGCCAAAGACCATTAAAATTTTGCTTATCAATTAAGTGACGAACGGTATCTTGATCGTTCGACGGCCATTCTGATGGATTGGACTGGGTTGGAACATTTCTTATATGCTTATTCGAACGGTTAAGGAAGTAGTCTTCCCGATTCGGTGGTGAGCGCGACCTTGACCTTGATCTTGATCTTCGTCTTGACGATGCCATTCGATAATCAGACAGATAACCAATTTTGTTGCGTAACTTGGAAGAAATTGATTTTGTAGAGGTTTCGAAGGCACCAATGTCACTACGTCCAAGACCTCTATCACCACGACAAGAACCACTAAAGCTATATGTGGAGCTGGTCGTAAGATTGATACTACTAGATCTAGCTGCATTGGTCAGTCTGTGTAGAGTCGGTCTTAGATGTTGATCATCAGCCGATATTTGAATCGGTACTTCTCGAAGAGCCATATGAGCATTGTTTCCATCTGTTCGTTTTTCGATACCGATAAAGGCTGTGTGCGGACTCAAAATCTTGTGTTGTAATGACAATTCAATAATACGTTTCTTTTCGGTTTCTTTTAATTTCGATATTGTCGGATCGTTTGATTCTTCTACGTTGTCCTGGAAACGAGATTGTCGACTACCAACTGTCGTTCTTTTAGCAGGTCGTTTAGCGTGTTGCAATTCTAAAATGAGTGCTTTGGCTGCAAGACGTGCAATCATTCCGTTTTCACTTATACTAGGTATTCGACTGATACTTGCGACACTCAGTTGTTGTTGATCAACTTGAAGTTCAACAGATGAGTTATGATCGAACGGAATCGACTTATCATCTAAGAGACCATAGACAATTAAACGATCTTTAGCATAGACTGGTGGTAATTGATTTGGAATAGTTTCCACAACGGCTGTGCTAAGATTCCATTTCACTCCTACATTAGTAATGCATCGTTGAAGAGCTTTTTGCAATTGTTCTCCAACGTAAACATCAACAGTGCTATTCGGAGGAATAAAAACAAATCGACCATTTGTTGATCGTGCAAGACCTTTGACTAACGAGCGACTAGGCGAATGACCCAAACCGAACGAGAAAATTCGTGTTGATGAAGCCATTGAACGACACAAGTCTAATACTTCGGTAACATTGGAAATCTCACCGTCAGTAAGAAGAAAAATCTGACGAGATTGTCCTTGAGTTGGTGCATGTTGTTCAAGCCATTTGAGAGGTTTTAACTACAACAAAACATTTTTTTTTGTAGATTATATCAAATGAAAAAGATGTATAAGATATACTTACAAGTTCAGTACCGCCCAAATCGGCTTGCATAGTCTTGACAAGCGCTTCAGCTTGTCGAGCATTGTCTTCATTGTAAACTACAGTGATTTCATTGAATAGGGTCACATAGTTTGATCCAAAACGAATAATATTGAAATAACAATTCATCGGTAAACTTTTCAGAAAGAGTAAGGTTGCTTGTCGAGCTAGTTCAATCTTATTCTCATCATCCATGGATCCGCTACAGTCTACAATGAAGATAAATTCATTTGTTTCGTTGCCAAATTTGGTTACACGTTGACAATCATCTTCTGTAGGCATAAACGTAGCCATGACTGTATTCGATTCAATGGTTGCAATGAAAGTATCGTGTTTTTCAGCAAGTTCAATATTAATTAGAATATCACGATCTAGATGAGTATTTTGTTGGGCGAATTTCACTGTGTAACAATCTCGTTGTGAAAGATCGATTTCAATCGGATGCGATGAGGAATTGATGCGTGCAATCTGGTTGCCATCCAAGTTTTCCACTTGACAGCAGAATTCGATCGTATACGGACTTGTTTGGATGTACTGAGCATTCGTGTCTGCTGGTGAGCTTATTCCACCTCTCTCAGGATTGTACCGAGGTGCAATAGTCGTCGGTACTACGAATCGAATGATGGAACCTTGAACAAGGTCCAGTTCAGTAACATACGAGATCGTGATTGTACATTCTTTTGACGGAGGCAATGCACCAACGTTGATAATGAAGTTATCTTGTGATTTTTCATCTTGTTCCATAAGATATGCTCCATGACCTTGTTCTAATGCTTCAGTATAATCCTTTTGTGCTTCTTTCTTTTCTTTTAATTCAGCGACTATTTCTCGATTATCAATACGAGCTACGAATGCATAAATTGCTGCTTGTTCTTCGATTGGAAAGCAATAAACAGCCTCGATCGGTATTGCTTCATCATTGCGAAATACTTGCGTAATTGTTACATCAGCTGCAAATGAACGAATCGTACTATGGATATTCACATTCTTGAGAGGAACGACTTGTGTTGCTTGATTATTTCGATTCACAATTTGTAACATAGTTTTTGACAATTATTTTAAAAAAAATGTTTGCAATATAAAGAATAATAAATGTGTGGCTGTTGTTTTTTTTTTGGTCACTCGCTCTATTTATTGATGGAGTGTCTTGCGCAAGTCAATATTACAACGGAGAAAAGAGCAGAACGAGACAAAATGAGTCATTCGAACCCTATTTGTTAATATTAAAAGAAGCGAGCCATGAGATGTCTGAAGGTTGCAGTGTAGCAATACATTGATAAACCGAAATTTCGGCAATGTGGAAATTCCGTCGGAGTTTTGACTATTGAATTTCGACATAAATTCAATATTGCAAAATGTACGTAGCAATTGAAACCAAGGGGGAAACGGCGGATTTTTGGGATTGCCAATCCTTGAAAATCCATAAAAAATCCGTAAAATCCCAGAAATCCGTAAAAAATCCCTGAAATACAATTAAAATACGAAAATCCGGAAAAAATCCCAAAAATCCGGAAAAAATCCCTGAAATACAATAAAAATCCATGAAATACATTATTTAAGTCAGTCGCATATGACGAACATGTTGTTTGTTTGATATTAACGAAGTCATATCTTTGTATATTTCACTTAAAAAAATTGTTTTTGTTAGATAAAATGTGTCTAAAACATAACAATCTTACAAGATATTCTGTAAGCTAGAATGTAAAACGCCTTGTGGCAGTGTGTATAAAGACAAAAGAGCAAGGGGAAAAAGCGGATTTGGGATTTTATAGATTCTAAAATTCAAAAAAGAGTTTTTTTTTTGATTTTACGGGATTTTTGGATATTTTTTTAGATTCCTGAGATTTTCTTTTCGAACTTTTAAACTTCTCCTTTCTTGTCTATCGTTCGAATGCCGTATTTCCTATTGTAAAACAACGTTCTATAACCACCAGATACATTATTTGGAATAATTTGGTTGCCGTCTCTCATTCACCACAGTGGCATTCTTCAAGGATTTTGACTAGGCATCTCGTCAAAGTGCATGTAAAAAGGTGTCGCAAAACGTTCAAAGTGTGCTACTTTTTAGGGCTATTCTATAGGGGTACCCATAGTTCCTCATGCCCTATCCTATGGGTCACTCATAGGTCCTCATGGACTATCTTATGGGGTACCCATAAGTCTCCAAGCGCTGTCCTATGGGGTGCCCATGAGTCCTCTTGGTCTATCCAACGGGACACCCATAGGTCCTCATGCCCTATTTTATGGGTACCCATAAGTCCTCATGGCTTATCTTATGGAATACCCATAAGTGCTTATGGCCTATCCTATGCAGTTATCATAAGTCATCATCGCCTGTCGTATGAAGGTACTCATAGGTCCTCAAGCGCTTTCCTGTGGAGCTAACCATAAATCTTCAAGCGCTTTCCATGAGCAGCGCCCATAAGCTCCCAACGGCTATCGAGGTTTGGTATCGTTAACTTTTCAAGGACTGTCTTGCGGTAGTTCTGGTTACTCTTCAAGGGTTATCCCATGGAAGAGTGTCGGGTACTGCTGACTGTTCAGGAGATATCTAGCGTTAGTCGTCACAGGTTTTCAAGGGTTTTTAATCACAAGACCTGGCAGACAATAATAAGGATGCTACTCGTACGTCATCTAGCAGCTGAAGTTGAATGTGGTACGGGACTAGTGTAAAGGTAATGTAAGAATCGTGTACCTGATTTTTCCTTAAAGAAGTAAAAGTGGACTGTTCTTCTTAGCTCAACATCATTGAGTCACCTAAAGGAGTAGTTTTACTTCACAATTAGTATTACGTCGACGAGATTGCGCTTCACAAGTTTGGGTCAATTTTGAGTTACTCTTTTATCAAAGATTGGTTCAACGTTTGGTTCATGACACCTTCAGATCCACGACTTCCGAGAGCTCAATTGAAGAGGTGCTAGAGAGTAGCATCTCATGTGAATGAGAGCTGGCTGATCATCTCCACCGCGGCAAACTGAACTGGGGCTCTCGCACACTTATAAGCGCCACTGTAAGACAGCCGTTGAGGATCTATGGGTACCGCCAAAGAATAGGCCATGAGAACTTATAGTAGCTCCCATAGGGTAGCCCTTGAAGACTTGTGGGTACCCTATAGGATAGGCTATGAGGACCTATGGGTACTCCCATAGGATAGCCCTTGAAGAATTATGGATACTCCTATAGGATAGCCCTTGAGGACCTATGGGTACCCCCATAGAACAGCAGTTAAGGACTTACGGGTACTCTCATAGGATAGCCATTGAGGACTTAAAACTGCCTATTTATGTTCGAAACACTTGAGAATATGATCGAAAAATATTGCTGAAAACTGCTTTCGATTTTGACTTTTCGGGTTTTTTGGGATTTCTTGGGATTTTTTTGGATTTTCTCGGGATTCAAATCCAAAATAATCCGCTTTTTCCCCCTTGTAGGTAGATAGTTTTTGTTCTTTCTTTTTCATTTTTTCTGATTTTTGTTGTTTTTCTTTGCTCTGTTTTTTTCAATAAAATACGATAGACTAATGTCCTCTGAAGTCCCAGTTGGTGCGATAACAATCATAACAAGTGACGTGTCTAGGTAACTGGCGATGACAGATTTATTTTTTACTATGACTCAACCTATTGTCTCTCATTATAAGATTCTGTGCAAAACCTCTGAAGTACGACAAAAATCCCGAAAATCCTGTAAAAATCCATGAAATCTCGTGAGAATCCAGAAATCCCACGAAAATCCCAAAATCTTCTGGCAATCCGCAAAATCTTAAAAATACGAAAGAAATCCTAAAAATACGGAAAAAATCCTAAAAATACGGAAAAAATCCTGAAAATCCCAAAAATACGCAATCCGCCGTTTCCCCCTTGATTGAAACTGATATGTTATTTACATTTCAATTAATATGATATCGAACTGTCAGATTGTTGTTGCAGATCTACGTTTTTTACAGACTCATATCTTCTTGCTCTTTCTAAACGCAACGAAGGCCATTATGATCCTTTTCCTCTACTATTGTTTGTTTTCTCTATGTCGCTTTTTTTTCCTCGTTTCTTAATCTTATCAGCAGAAAAGAAATGAGAAAATGATGCTTTGATTGTATTTCTTGAAGCGATCCAGAGTTTCCATCGACAAATGGGTCAAATTCGACGAACTTCGAGTAGTCGATATTCCTAGCGCTCTCGAAAATTTTGTGAAGTTCGAGAAAATTTTCGTTTTCTGTATCGGATTTTTTTTGACTTCTCGATATCTATCCGATATTTCCGCTGAAGAGATGATTCGAACGTATGTACTTCGAGTTACAAAGCTTGACCTTTTAATCTTAGATATATTATAAACGAAAGCAATTCTATCCGTTATAAGTTTCATTGTATTAAATAGAAGATTTATACTAAAACATAAATTACATTAGAATTGATTAGACTATATGAAAAAAGCAATCAAAAAAAATATCGAAACTAGATTAACAACAATTTCGACATATCTATTTCGATTAAATTTAAATATTTCTATCATGGCTCTAGTTGTAGATTAGAAATCATATTGGTTAAACCATAAAACCATGTAAAAGCATATAGCAAGCAAAAATTCTTCAATGAGGATAATGCAATAAGAGTAAAAAAACTCACTCGAAAACCAAATCAAAGCTAAAACGAGCAGTCGAAATTATGTTTTTTCGATAAGTTTACTCCCGCCGAGCAGTTGATATCTTGATGAGCTTCAACTGACTTAAATGTGTTCGAGAAACCGAAAATAAATATGCGATGGAATAGAGCTTCCGAGGACGTGAAATTCGAACAGAACGAGAAGAAAATATATTTTTTCAAGTTTCGACCACTCGTCGTTGGCTTTTCAAGGTTTGCTTGGGATGGAAATGTCAAAAAATTATGTATAGTGAATTTTTGATTCGATTTAGTTTCTGTAATAAAAGTTTTCTTCTTATTCAAAGTTAACATAAGAACTGGTTCAAGTCACTTTCAAATACTTATGACTGTGTTCATTGTTTCACTACTGCATTCCTTATGTGATCCAGATGTGAGGGAATAGATGAGGGTTTGAGTATTCCTTCGATATCCACTTATCATACATATTTATTGGCAATGTTAGTCATGAAGCCAATCATTTAGTATACCAACACATCTAGTAGTATCAAACTTGAAAATTAAATTCATCAATTTATGATTTAAATATTTGATTAGCTAATCATATAGAAACAATTGTCATGTGATATATAGTTTCATATAAATCGTTGCTTGTGAATAAGTATTGAAATACGAATATATAATACTCTTGATATAGAATCGAATAACAGGAATAGAGCCACTATAAATAGACAGACAAAATATTTGTTGAGCGGATGAAGTTGAAAGACATAAAATATTCATAAAAAAAAAACTTCCATCATTACGAAATCATTCCCTTAACAATCTATTACTTTACTTGGAAATGACGATTATTGTTTTTTTTGTAAATATAAATTCATCATTCATGTGATGCTAATCGAGTTTATTTTACGATGTATATAAGTACACAAAAAAAAAAATTTATCTCTTAATCCAGAAAAGTCTATTTGTTCGAATTTTTTTTTCTTATTAAATTCCATGCAAATTAACACTTTTTTTTTGGTTAAGGCGACCATATCATTGTCACCTCATGGAAGCATATCTTCAAGTCGTTGATGTTGATCGTATTTATTCGATTTTAAACGTTGTCCATCAACTGAAATATGATAGAATCGACAATCATCATGATCCATAACTAACCATTGAACAACAACGACAACGTCCATGAATTTGAACTGACCAAATACATTTCGAATGTTGTTGATGAACGTAAATCAAAACGACTTTCTTCTTTATGTTTGTTAAAAATAGGCATAGCAAGAAAATTATCTTTGTATTTCAGATCACGAATAATTTCATCTTTTTTATATGTCATAGGTAAATACCATTATTTGACGAATTTAAACGATAATCGAAGATTAAATTCATAGACTGGTGAACCCCATTCTGCTGTTGATAAGTATCAACTATCTTCTGAAGATGTTCCATGTCACCAATTTTCATTAGATGAAATCGAACACTTTTTTAATATCATTGTATTTGGATCAAGTGTTAATATTTCTTTAAAAGTAATGATGACCAACACATACTATGAATACCATCATGTGTAAATGATGTTTCATTAACAATTCTTAAATTTCGATCAAGTAAAGATAGATATATATATACCTTCTCGATCAATAAGAAGGGTGTGGGCGTGGGGTGTGGGTGGGTGTGGGCGCAGCGGAGAGGCACACACACCCAAGATCCACACACCCACCCACAGCCCACATCCACACCCCACACCCATACCCACACCCACACCCACACCCACCGCGACAAAAACTAGCAAGTTTTTCTCTAAATCACTTTCGAGAAAAAACTTTTCTGCATAAGTGAAACATCTTGAACATACATTTGACGAAATGCATGTGTTAGCGCATTTGTATTAACATATCTTCTATGTGGATAAAAAATGCGGATGTTTCGTGATCTAAATTGAAAAGATAATCGCTTTGAAAACCAGTCTAAAAATAACTGAGACGCTCATATAACATTAAAGGCTTGTTTCGCAAACGGCAACGATAGAAATCGAACGTCAAATAATATTACTGAACAAATTGTATATAAATGTTGTGAATTAGAGTGCGAAGCGATTTATATGCATTTGTGGAATATCATTAAACGTTGGTTATAAAAGAGAAGAAGCAATTAAATACTACGGTAACACTTAGTTAACTTGGACATTTGTTACTTTACTCAAAGGCATTCTTTAAATAGATCTAGTTTGAAATTTCTCATTGAGAAGTTTTTTTTATAGTAATAGAATAGTCTTTCGTAAAGTGTCCCATGAGAGTTGATTGAATTGCAATCTGAATTGGACGATTAGTTGGTATAGGAGATGTAAACATGGTAGCGACTAGCCGTGAGTGGCACCTCAGAGGACTGCCGACGATCGACTAGTCGCTGGCCTGTATAATTTATTTAAGGCACGCTTTTTTTTTACAATATCCAATCCTTGTTCATTTAACTATTTCTACTTTTCTGCTTTTGTAATTAATAGTGAAAGCATTAAGAGTGTGATATGCAGAAATTTCGATATGACGCGGAACATTTAGAAATATCTTGAAATTGAAGTTATAGCCGATAGTTAACGACGGAAACTTCTCGTTAGCATTCTTATCAAGAATTATTTTGCTATAAATCAAATAGTTTTCTGCGAGATATGTGTCAACGTCTCTTATTTACAGGTAAATCATTTGTTTGTAGATGTATCGAAACCAATCTATGAGCAGGAAGCTAACGACTAGCAGGTAGTGATCTATTGCTCGTGAGATATTTCACAGATATGAGTGTAAAATTAATCAATCGAGGGGCAGCAGTCCTACATTTTTCTGATCTTTTGAACATGCATGATGAACAATGAATGTTACAGTTTCAACAATAAATATTATTTTGAAAAAATAAAGAATTAGTTAGAATCAAATGTTATTGTAGCATCAGTAGCATCGTATACATCGGCGAATTATTTGACAATAATTCCCAAGATGAATAGAAAGAGTTCAGTCGAGGGTCAAGCGAGTCGTAACGACGAGCGTTATCTTGTTTGAAAATCAAAAATATATGGTTTGTCCAAAAGTATTCTTTATATTTGTGAATCAATCATATTATTAAATAGAAAGAATCTATTCACTTATGGATGGACTATGATCGTTATATATATCAAATAAATATTATATGCTGAAGGATTATTTAGAGGCTTTTTTCTTAAAAGGATTCTATGCTAAAATCAATTTCGAGTTTCGTTATCAAAAGACTTTAATATAAAATGTTCGAGTATCAATGGAATAGAGATTCTGATTAATATGAATGTTAAGATAATTGAATTGAATATGATTAAGTTCTTGATTGTTACTATGCATGTTTTTTCCTTTTTATGTTATTTTGCAGCATCACCAACTAGTACGGTTCTATTTTCTTTGCTTTTTTTGCACTTAGATATATATCTCTTCATATTTATTTATGTATATATATATGTACCTTAGCATATTTGCGCAAAATCTTTATTTTCAAAATGAATGAATAAATGGACTAAATTAAACTACAAAGTTATATATGTATGCAGAGACGAAAAGAAAGAGAGATGAAAAAAGGATAGAGAATAATGCATAGACAGTGTACATGGGTAGGTGCAACATTACTGTTATAAGCACAGTCTGCAATACGTTAAGAAATCATATCTAAAAAAAGCAAACTTCCTTACAATGTTCGGTTTGTAGAGCGTTAAAATGAAAATGGATAAAGTTTCGGGTAAGATCACGTCAACATTCAAGGGATTAGAGGATATTCTGGTACAGCAGCTGTGGATAAGCCGCATTTAAAACTGTTTGTTGTTGCACAGCCGGGATTATTTGTAGTAGAATATTCCTAAAGAATAGAGAAACATATCGAATTAGTAATGATTCAATAAACTAATTTGAGGTCTGCTTACATATGCACCAACTGTTGGTATTGTGTTGGATCGCGTCATTCCATTGTAATCATAAAGAGCTTGTTGCAATGGATTCGCACCTGCATTGATCAACGGAGATCCTACTGCTGGATAAAAGTTCCTGGCTGCAGCATCGGAGAAGACATTGTTGGAGACCATGAACGTTCCATTTTGTGGAATGCCTGCAGCATTAATAGAACCATTGACAGCATTATTGTAAATCGAAGCACCTAGAACAATAAAAAGATTAGATTCTTCAAAAATATCATGCTAGTGTTTGTATAAAACTACCTGTTAAATCATTTGTAGCTTTGATTGATGGTTGATTTCTACAGTATAGTACATTGTTGGATATTATAATATTATTATTTGTAACACCGTTTAAACGAAGACATGCATCCAATTGCGACATGTAAACAGTATTTCGACTAATCGTTATATTTCGAATATAATTTTTAGCAGGGTTAATTGAATTCTGTATGACGCCAATTCCAGCAAGATCTTATAGTCGAAAACGAATAAAATCAGTAGTTTTGATAGTTGTTAGTACTTAAGTTCTCTTGGCTTTCCTTATTTTTATCCAGCAATGCGCTCTTCTTTAGAAAGAAAGATCTTATCGCTCTGGCTGACTTAAGATGAATAAAAAATGATATTCAGGAGAGATATAACAAAAAAAAGTACCTGATGTTTGACAATGTTTTGGCTTTTTTTTGTTAAAACTTTTCCTCTCAACCATTCTAATAAAATTTGACTTATGAAGCTATAGTCATCGAACGGTTACAAGATATTATCCAAAATATTTCACTAAAAATGACACTCGCTGCTGTCATTACAAGATTATAGAAGCCTATTCTCAAAAGAGTACGATCGACTCTTTCATGTCAAAATTTTTCACATACTGGCATTAATCACAATATTATTAGTGATTGTCGTTCCAGATGTACATTGTATTCCGAGGTCACCTGTTCCAGCATTGATTGCCAAATTTCCATCAATCAAATGTCGTCCACGATCATAATCATCATAAACAATAATACAGGGCCCAACTACATTATAACAAACATTATTACGAATAATAACATTGTATGAACCAGACTATAACAGTACACAGTTGTTCAACAAAGTAAAATCAATCTAGACTTACTTTGACTTGGAATCCAGCTCGTGATCCTTCTGATGAACCAAGTGTATCATGACAGTAGTTATGGTCGATGATAGAATCACGAACTCGACATCCATCGTTGGAACATCCGAGATAAACACATTCACCCGTTGTAGGACCTACATTTGTGAATACAATAGCAAGACACTATAAGAGAGACAATTCATATTCTATACTCACTCATAGCATTTGTATTTGTTATTTCACTATTTCGTAATGTTATATTAACATATTCATTGCCAGCATCATTGGCTGAAAATGCTGTTCCAGTGGTATTGTAAATGTAAATATTGTCGAAAATTCCATTAGTTGTAACTAGATGTTAAGTTTAGAACAAAAAAAATAGTGAAGAACACTGAAAGACCTAGCGTTACGTACCAGCCGGCCCGACACGAATTCCTCTTGAACCTCTGGTAAATGCTATTCCTTTCACCATGAAATTTGAACCTTGAATATTCATGACATTTTGAACATTTGCACCGGCTTGAGGGCATTGAATAATCGGGCGTAATTCATTTGGTGCACCTTGGATGATAATCGGTTTCGTGAGAGTACCGCTCAATGTCAGTTGGAAGTAACCAGAGCTGGATGTCGTATAGATGCCATAGTGCATGATAGCAACGTCACCTGCCTTGAGATTAGTCAAAATCGTTTGCCAGTTCGTAGTTGAATTAACAATATTGTACGTAGTACTTTTCGCATGAAAAATAGTAGCGCAAAAGACGATCACAGTCAAGAGTAACATAATGTTGCGTTGAATGTCGATTTGATGTGTAAATACCAATGATCAATCTATCAGTATAAAATATTAGTGAAACACATATTTACTGTTGCACATGCACACATGATTGAAAAACATGTTTTGAATTCAGTGAAAATGCATCTGTGTGAAAAATGCAAAACAATACTTTCTCTTCAGATGGTCATTCAAGATCACATAGATAACTTACTAATGAAACAAATTATATGGAAATATTATTTTCAATTTCAATTTTTAGTTTAGAATAGGAATCTAAATTGTTTGATATGGGTTAGCATTGATACTGAAAGATGTGGCGCAGATTTTTACTGTTCAATATCTTTCAGATATCATCTTCAAAAAGATCGATTCTCAACATGTAAAATAAATAATTCACAAGGAGTATCAGTCTTGGCACCGAATACAGACTAGGTTTTGATATGATGTTTCAAAAAAAGTTACATCGATAATTAACCCTTTATCCCCCATAGTGGTTCCCGAAGAGCCACTGATAAAATAACTTTATAAATAGAGTATTAACCTGTCGAATATGCCAATGGTGTGGCCTAATCCACCGAATATCCTAGTCGTGGAGTAGGGTAGTTTGATTGATATAAAAATCATGTGGTAGAAAATAGGAATTGAACGACATCATAAGACTTAATTTTTTGTTCTTTGACCACATAATTGACTGGACAGAAGCAGCATCTATCTTGTACTGTTTAAGTGATAAGAAAAACGCAACGAGTAAACCGATAAAAATGAACATAAAAGAATACATGCTTTTTTTTACACCTATTATCAAATTTAAGCCTATCTTACTCTGAGTCATTTTGCAACGTCTAAAGGAATTTAATTCATCATAAATACTATTTTGACTTCTCATGAGTTGAGGTTTATAACGCATATATTAACTTTGTTCTTGATTACTCTCCATCTGTCTAACAATGACTACATGGTCAATTGTGTTTCTGAGTATGTATAATTCTCGAAGTTATCATGAAGCTTTCGAAACACATCTAATTCAGCAGTGGACTTCTTCATCGATTAATATCGCATAGAAGCTCCAAAAGATGTCTATCGACTGCAAGTAGAGAACATTTTGTTTAAAAAATTTCGAATTTTTGCATTTTTTCAAAATTATCGATTTTGTAAATCATATATCTCGAAGGCAGAGCAATGAAACAAAATATTTTTTTTACCAATAGATAGCTTGTGAAGTTTCCTACAAATAATGTCTTGGGAGTTTTTCTGTCTCATGCTTCCTTTATTTTCTGTGATCGTTCTACAAATGGGTCATGTATAACCCATTGGGGGGGGGGGGGGGGGGTAAAGGGTTAAGAAAAACTGGAAGAGAGACACCTGGAGATGAGAGTTTTGATTGCACATCTATCTGGGCACGTGATTATAGATATCAAGAATCGACTTAGGACATACCAAAGGTAGTGACAGTGACACTTTAATATCGTATAGTAAGCTTTAAGAAACTTTCTCTCTATATAGTCTAATAGAGAAAAGAATGCTCTAGTTTTCTATACTATTTGATCATACTTAAACTAATATCATAATAATAAAATTTCGATAAAAACTTATTTTTCTATCATATGTTTCGGTTATAGTAATGTCTATTCAGTGGATATTTTTTGAATGACTTGTGATAGAAACAGAAAATAATGAGCTGTGGCTTTTATCATCCGAAAGAGGAAATGAAGATGCATCGAATCGTATATTATATGCTTTTCTAGTACGTGATTTGAAATTTGTGTAATCAATTTTCTAACTGTTGAAAAATGGTTTCGAAGCAAAAAGAAAGCAGAAAAAAAAACTGTTTTCTACAGAAGTTTCTAGAAAAGTCATTTATAGCTTCAACTAAAGTGGAGGACAAGATTTTAAGGCACTTTTTGTTTTTCGTTTTCCTTCATCAAAAACCGCTTTTAATGGACATCCAAATAGTGATTTCGATAGCTCTCGAGACGAGCTACAAATCTACTATATGGAAAACATCAACGGTCAACCGATTCAGTTTTTATGACAGAAACAGTTTTTGTCCAGCGGACAAAATTTTACGGCACGTTTTGTATTTTATCGATTTAGCCGTTGTTGAAGAACAGAAAACGTTTCAAAAATATATATCATTAGATTCAGTATTGAACGGGCTAAATGTTACTATAAATAGTTTTTCAAACCTATTGGTTCTAGTAATTAATATAATAAACAATGCACTATATTTTATCTTTGCTGATTATATAGCTCCTCTTTGGTTAGTGTAATTTTGATATAAATAGAAAGTTTAGTCTAAAAAGACAGAAATTAAAAGAAAGTGCACTGAAATACAACGAATTTCATTAAACTATATTTAAGTATTCTTAAGTATGTTAAAGTACGGTGAATTATCCTAAAGTACATAAACCATCTTGAATTATATTAAAGTACCTTAAAGTACGACAAGGTATGTTATAGCACAATACGCTTAGGTGAATTATGGCTAAGAACGGCAAAGTGCAGTGATGCACAGCAAAGTACAGTCGAGCACAATGATGCACGGCAAAATACGATGATGTATAGCAAAGAACAGCAAAGTACAATGATGTACAGCAAAGAACAACAAAGTACATTCAAGCACAATGATGCATGATAAAGCACATTCAAGTGCGATGATACACGGGAATGTACATTAAAGTACGATAAAGTATCTTGAACTATCTTAAATTATGTAAAATACGAACTATCAAGTCTCTCCCTTGGTTCAATGATAAAAATGTATATTGACACGGAAAGATCAGCTAAGAAAACATATTTTTACACGTATTTCAGTAAACGGATGTTACTATGTTTAACAATCATTTATTATTTTCCTTGTTTTTTTAAGTGATTCAATGCGTTTAAACGAATTCAACTCTTGAGATTAATTTAAATGCAAAATGTGTGGTTGATGTATTTGATGGTCAAGGGTTCTTAGAACCATTAAAGTTCTTTTTTTTTCGAATTTGAATGAATAAGGGACGCAAGTTATGGGTAATTCTACAGAATATGCCTCGTCTTCATCCAAACAGTGGTTTTCATGTGTGATACAACATGCATGCAGATAAGTGCTTTGCATATAGTGTAGAAGTATCAAGTCATGAAAGATTATATGATTAAAAAGTAGTAAAGAATAAATTTAAACTACTATATATTAGTACTTAGTATTGTTAAAAGAGAAAAATAAGCTTACCGATAATATAACGAAAAAGTAGCTACACGTCTGAAACAATTTTGCAAATAAAAAACAAACTTGTTTTTACCGGACAAAGACAACTGAAGCGTAACTACCTTTTTTTCCCTGTTACCTGGCTTTTCTACGTTTTAAAACTCAATTCGTATAATCCGTATCAAATGATATTTTCGACCAATCACATGCATAGTAACTTTCATTTTTTGATAAGCCAAAGGAGAGTTGTGCGACATATTTGGAATAGCATTTGTCACTTAGACAAGTGAAGAAAAATATAAATTCATTATGAAGAGATTGAAATAAAAAATCACATTTTTATGATTTTTTTTCGCCTGACCTCTGTTGACAATGTATTTTGAGTTTTCATAAGTCATGATTTCTTTTCAAACCGGTAAAAAGTGACTTAAATGATCCAGCCATTTATAAACACATTGAGATGTGTTTTTCGTTTTTCTCCTCAGTTCTTATCAGTTTTATTTTTTTCATAACAGAGACCGAAACGAGTCAAAAAAAGCGCAACTCGACTCGGTTTCGGTCTAAAGTCAGTTCATCGAGATCTATCTACAGCACGGTTATGCATAATGAACCGACAGAGGCTAATTAA
>CAJNOL010002124.1:30798-46213 GCA_905250125.1 Rotaria sordida | reverse complement strand
GGGAGTGGGTGTGGATGTGGGAATGCGTGTCAGTCTTCTCTTCAACCATACCCACACTCACTACTAACTGTGTTGAGGACTGCGAAGCAGTGCACACTACTGAAACAGCTGAACATTCAGTCGAGGGTCAAGCGAGTCACGTAGACGAGCGTTACTTGTAAATTATTGTTTTTTTTTCACTTTAGCCAAGACAGAGTATAACAAAAGTAGACGAGGACATGTTCAAAAACGTTGCTTGTTGTGTCGATCAAAACAAATTCGAAAACAAACTACTTATTTTTGTCGAACATGTCCTGATACACCTGCTTTATGTTCTCCAGAATGTTTTGATAAATATCATAGTGGAATATAAACTATTTGTGATAAATTCTAAAAAAAAAACTATAGAATCAAATAAATATCAAATTAGACTTGTTTTATTTTTTTCTATTCTAAGTCAGAAGAGACAGTTGACAGTCGCCATGACATATATGAACAAGCCTCTATCCATTTGCTCTTCTCTACACATATGTTGAACAATACGACAGAACGAAAAAAATTCTTTTCGTTCTGCTTGTCTTCAATTTGAAGACAGCGGTAACCAAGAGGTTAAGAACACTTTACAGTTCTAAGAATGGTGTTGATGTGCAAGTAAACATCAATTAAATCAGTTTTATTCACAACATAAATATAATATTATGAATAAATATTCTATAAATTCCTATATAAGATATCGCTTGCACCTCAAGAACTGAAAATTAATTGTGCATTTCTCCTTACTAATATTTGAATAATATTAGCGTATTTGTGATACGAATGTTAAGTCACCTTCTTGATTTCGCTACAGGAATTGAGTGAGAAAATGCAGTTTCTTTTTTCTCTTTAGTGTCGTTATTTTTTGGTGTGTAAGTCAATGGATCGATCGGTGACGATACTGAAAACTTAACTTTTTGAAATTTTTGATAGCAGGTGCATTTGTTTTATTCATCAGTGGCAGTTCAGTCACATCACTTGCACGTCTTGTTATTCTAAATATTATCAGCTACTTTATGAGAACAGGCAAAGAGTTGACTTGCTGTAATTTTTTTTGTTTATTTATTTCTCATAGTATTTCGAGCAATTTTATTGACGAAACTCACTTAACATACTGTTGATGGTTTGTTTTTTTTAAATTATTTATTGTCATAGTTGTAAAACGTCCTGTAGGCATTCCGAATCAGTTGGTTCGAGAGGATTTTTCTGTTTCATCGTTGAAGCATGTTCGCAGTGGTAGTCAATTTTATCGAAAAAGAAGAAACTATCAGAAGTTTACTTTGTTGTTCTTCGTTTCATTGCATCGACACTTTCAGTTTTTTTGCAGAGAAAGGTAGGAAGCTAGCTCACTTTTTCCTTTTTTATTTTTCTTGTTCCAATAAGTTTTTGGAGATTCTATAGAAGCAACAGAATAGGAGACGCTTTTCTTTTTATTTTCAGTTAGTTGCTCCGAGAATAACATCTCATTTTTCTGAGAAAACCTAAGAATAAACAAACGGAATGACTGTAGTTTAGTTTACTTTTTTTTGCCTTTTACATTTTCCGACAGTGGCCGGAGATTTGTCAAAAGCAACAGAATGCGAAAAGCCTTTCTCTTTTCTTTTTTTTCAATTAGTTATTCTGAGAATCGCTAGCCTTCTTTCTCGGAAAATTCTAACTGTAAATCAGAGAGAGCCAGTTTAGTTTAATTTTTTTGTATTTTACTTATTCCGATAGTTGCAGGAAATCTTCCAGAACTAAGCACATAAAAAAACCAATTCTCTTCTCTTTTTCCATTTAGTTAACTCGAGAATCGCTATTGTTTTTCTGAGAAAAACTTAGTAGATTATTTTTGTATAATTTTTCTCTCTCATAATTTAGATATTTTAGACATGATAGCACATTTTTAAGAAAAATAGCAAAAAGCTGCTTAATCTTGCATTTTCTCTTTTAATAGATTGCAGACATAGCTCGCTTTCCATGCAGATATCGGCAAATCTAGTCTCGTTTACTGTTTTTTTTCCTTCTACAGACAGTTGGCGCTGATTTTAAACGAGAGAATAAAATTAGAAGACACTTCCTTTTTCTTATCTTCATTGAATGATTATGCATTTTATGGTCATCTCCCATGACAGGTCTTAAAACTTAGTTAGACTAATTTTTCACACTTTTGCCTTCATTTAGTCTGATGCAGGTGTCACATTCTGTTCGAAAAATGGAAACCAAAATACTAAGATTATTCCTCTTCATCCATATTTACCATGCGTCTGAAGAGAAATCGACAGAGATAATTAGTTCGCTGTTTGTGATTGAGTTTTAACCCAATAAAATAGTTGGAGATGATCATTCATAAGCAAAAAAGTGAGAAAATATGTTTTTTGTTAACTTTCTTCATTAATTCATTACGATCATTGCTCGTGAATGTGTGAACAATAGGCATAACGTCAGTTAATATCAACCCTCTATTTCTTCCTATGGTTGTCTATAGTTCTCTTGCATTTTCTTTAGATATGAAAATATAGAACAAACTTTTGCAGTTGTTGTTGAAGTGTTGAACGCCCATATTTGTGGATGACTACATAGAAAAACTTCTATAAATTGCTTCGGTTAGTTTTCACTGTTCATCTAATGATCTGAGACTTGAATTATCATTTCCTAGAAAATAACTGAATTTTTATTTTAGATTCTCTTCTGTTATATTTATTTCGTGTATTTCTATCATTTTCAATATCCAAGAAGCGTCTTCTAACAAGGATCACTTTATTCCATTTCCATTTTTCATTTGTCACGTCTTTCAGTAGAAATCCTTTTGCGCATTTTTTATTTTTAAACTTTCAACAACATCTTCCATCTCACATTCTTTCTGTGATTTTTAATTTTTACTTTCTGAGAAACACCTTCTAACAAAAATAATATTATTTCTTTCATCTGACTTATATTTTTCTAGAGAAAAGGCTTTCAATGGAAATGTTTTCACTCGTTATTTATATTTCTCTTTCCGGAGAAATAATCGGATGCAAACGATTTTTCTTTTTTTAATTTTTAATGCTTCGGAAACGTCTTTTAACGATCGTGGCGTCATTCAATTTCCTTTTTTTATTTTTGTTTCCCCGAAATCTTCCAACGTAGATGCTTTTATGCACTTTTCATTTTTAATTTAGCGTCGCATTTTGCAACACAAATCCTTTCTATCGTCTCTCATGGTTGATTTCGAAGAAAATTCTTCTAATGACGCTATTGCCATTTCTTGTACAGAAGTTTACACGTTTTTTTTGGAAAAAAACATTCTGATGAAAGCACCATTATTCTATATTTACATTTCTCCTTTGTAAACAATACTTCAGCTCGCATAGTTTTCATTTTTTACAACATTAATTTTATGGAATTCACTCACGTCTAACGAAAAAATAATGAGTGCAAATTTAGGAGTGAGTTTTTTTGCGGGTCCCTCTTCTTACCATCACAGGCATTAACAATTAAGAGAAAAAAGTTTCAGGAAAAGTGATGACTTTCACTGTTATATAGAAGCGTTATGTAATATTTAATGTTGCTGTGTTTCATTTGTTAAAATTTCTTCCTCTATATTAAAGAACTAGGTTTTACTTCAAAGAAAAAAAAATGAACATAAGCTTTAGCAAAGTGGGTTCTCCAGCTTCATCTAATTACAAATAGATCCCGTTAGAGACTTAAATAAGCATACACAACAAACTTGAGACTTCTTTCTCAGAGTCCTTTATCAACAGGGCTGTGTGCCTTACATTATCTTAACGAAGTTAAAGGGCATACCTGAGTTCCATATGTCAGTCATCAACGGACTGAGCTAATAAGCTCTTTCAGAGAACTCTTTCAGCGATTTCAATCTCATTCGATTTTCTCTCTTTTTGTTCCTCAGAAATTTTCCAACTCATACACTTCTACTCAATTCTCATTTTGCATAATCGAAGTCTTTCAGAGGATTGAGAAGCGTTATTCAGAAGCACAACCTGAAATAGGTATTTAACTGTTTATGATTAAAAATTTGCACGCTTTCAGACAGCTCAACAGAGAAAACCTGTACCCAAGAGAGGTGTAGCGGGCTTTTGATACGCGATTTACAATTTTATACCTCTGGAATTTCATAAGTATGTATTAATTATTGTCTAATTATAGTTATGACAGATAAGGAGAAAATGACAGTTGACTTCTAAGATATATCGAAGAAAACAATACTTGTATGATGTAACTACAATTGCATCGTGTCTCATATTTTAATCCAACAAGGATCGCGCTAAAAGCTTCTTTTCTTGATACTGTTGTCTATATAAGAGCGTTTATAAAAATCTCCATATTTGATATTTCTATTTCAGACTTTCAGCTTATATCGAAAAGTACATCGTCATTATCAAGTTTGTGATACACACTCACTTGTTTTAATAATTTACGAATCAAAGCGACATCTGCAAATCAATCATCAGCACAAACTTTTATACGCTTATTTCTAAGTGAGTTTTTGTTTCATATTATTAGAAGCAATCAGTCTTGCAGACAAGAAAACTGAAAAATTCACCAAACCACACGGTTGTTTTGCTTCTAATCTATGTCCTATGACAACTCAGTAGATATGTTTCAAAATTAAAGGCAATGCGAAAAAAAATATTTCTTTAATTGAGACAATTGATGAGTGTGGGTGTGGATGTGAGTGTGGGTGTGGGTGTAGATGAGTATTTTTTAATTCAAAGCCACATCCATACTCATACCCACACCCACACCCATACCCACACCTACACCCACACCCTGTTTCAATACGAGTGTTTCTGAATGCAAAAAACTATCGAGAGAATCCTTTCTGGTCCCGAAAAGTTTACTTTTTTATTTCAATCGTTTTGGTATTTTAAAATCTGTTCAAAATTTCTCTTCCGAATGCAACGTTCAAGAAAAAATTTGTTGACAATTTGTGAACTTAAACGAGTAGAACGTTTTGAAAAATAGTTAATCAAATAGAAAATGATGTTGAGCAATTTCCATTAAATTATACTACTGGTGAAGCAGCATGTAATACGAGTTATGATTTTACTCTGCGAAAGTAGTCTCATTAAGGACACCCCTTTCCGGATTTCAATTATTCACTCTTTTTTATTTCGATTTTTTGTATCTAAAAAGACATTGAAGAGTCCTCTATCGAATGGTATAAGAACGAAAAGTTTTTATGTTTATTCAGATCCTTAAAAAATTTGACTTTCGATATCCTCTATTCAAAAAAATCACGTTCTACAGCTCTGTCGTGTTGTAAATGATCCATACTAATATAGATATGTCATCACCAAAATATATGTAAGTCAGTAATACATTCTCCTAGTCCCTTTGCAACTGTTCTAATTGATAGCTATGTATAAAAAAAATGAAAAATATGAAATATCGAAAAAATGTTGTTTTACCTTATTTCGTGTTTTTCTCAAAATCAACTAAGGTGGGGTGTGGGTGGGTATGGGTGTGTGGGTGGGTGTGGGTGTGGGTGTGGGTATGGGTGTCGGGTGTGGCTGGGAGTGTGAGTATGGATGTGGCTTTAGATTAAAAAATACTTATCTACACTCACACCCACACCCACATCCACACCCCATACCCTAGCCACACCCACACCCCACATTCACACCCCATACTCTAGCCACACCCACACCCATACTCTAGCCACACCCACATCCTCACCCTAGCCACACCCACACCTACACCCTAGCCACATCCACACCCACACCCACACCATCAAACTTTCTTTTTTTAATGTTAATATGGGAAAATCCTCGTATTCGTATGAGATTTAAGTGAATTTAATTGCATCATAATGATATTAACAAACAATACTTCTACTCTACTAATGTAATTGAGGCAGAATTTCGTATACACAGAAGAATCCTGTTTTAATACTTGCCGGTTCACCTTCGATAAATGCTTGCTTTCTGGTGAGAATTGTGATTTTATCAAAGATAAATCTTCAAGCTTTGGAACATAATTCTTTGAAGCCTATTGTTCACTGCCTTTGTCTAAGCTACTTGTTGAAAATTGTGATATCGCTGTCTTAACGACGATAGTTATGCATCTCATCCATTGTAGGAAGATGATACACGCGGAAAAACCAATAATAAACCAGAACATAATGAGTATCTGGTTTCATGACGAACATCTCTTAATTGATATACAGCGTCAGATGAAGATCCGCCTGAGTCAGACATTTGCCTATGTGCAAATTTTTACTGATCCTGTACAATTCGTAGCCTACGTGCAGAGTCAATTGATCGTACAAAACATAGTATTTATAATCAGTGGTAAGATGGCCAAAGATCTATGTGCGACAGTCAAAAGACATCAACGATGTTATTATATTTATGAGTTACAGTTGGAATATGATTCATTATTGGAATCAACAATCTCATGTGATTGGTGTGTCGTTTTCAGTGTCGATCAGCTATTCACACAAATTTCCAATGATGTAAAATTAGTTATTGTTCCTGTGAACCATCATGAACGGCAGGTTGACGATATGCAGAGCGTTGTCAAGAAAACTTCACCACTAATTATCTTCAATTCAAGTTCGAGAATAAATTCATTTCGCTTTTTGAGCAATGAATCACGCAAGTTTCTTCTATTTCAAGCATTTATGAAAGTTCTCACCAGTATGCAGCATGATCCATCTGCCTTGGAAGAAATGTGGAACTATTGTCAACTTCAACACAACGATAATAGTATTCAATCAGAAAAAATAGAAATGATCAGACGAGATTACAGTCCAACTGAAGCAATGCGTTACTACCTAACATATCGATTTCTGTATCGATTGATAACTCAAGCATTACGATGCGAAGATATCCGAGTTATCCTCACCTTTCGTCACTTCATCACCGATTTGCATAGACAATTGGTTCATCTAGCTAGTGAACAAAGAAATATGTCACTTCCAAGCGCAACTCGATTGTATCGAGGCAATGCGTTGCCGACTATTGATTTACAAGAATTACGTGATAACATAGGGCATCTCATTGCTGTGAATGGTTTTCTTTCGACCACGCTGGATAGAGAGGTGGCATTAATGTTTGCTGGTGTTAATGGAACACGCGACGGCTATCAGTCTGTTCTATTCGAGTTAGAAATTGACGAGACAATGAGCAACTCAATAGCATTAGCTTCTGCCCAGTGCTTCAGTCCTTATAAAGATGAGGAAGAAGTTCTCATTTGCATGGGCTCCATTTGGCGACTTGAATCGATGGAGCAGATACATGATAGCACTTGGATAGTCAAACTACGATCGTGCAGTGATCTCGACCTTCAATTGGTAGAAATTTCACGACAATGGACAGATAACTGTACATTTTTCTCGCTTGGGAATATTTTGTATGAGCTTGGCGATTATTTCAATGCCGAAAATTGTTACAATCGCATGCTAGACAACCCTTCCCTTTCGAATGAAACTCGTGCCCTCATCTATTATAAAATTGGTATGTTGGCTTTTGAACAAAGGGAATATTCAGCTACACTTGAAGCTTTAAAAGAAGCAGAAAAGTTGTTGAATTCAATCGGAATATCGAATATTACTGATTCAGTAACCTCTCAATCGTTATATGCGCAGAATAAACCGGCTTCTCTGCTGACTATTTGGAACAGTATGGGTCTCATCTATGCGAAGCAGGGCAACTATGAAGATGCTCGCTCTGCATTTAAAAAAACCATTGAAGAACATGACAACGTTGCTAAAAAGGCCATATTGCACGACACTTTCAATTTAGTCACGACCCAACATGGAAATGATGAGCAAGCTTACATCCAATTTGCCCAGACAGTCGAATTAGCCAAAGACCAAGAGAATGAGAATGAATTCAAGAAAGATATTAATTTACTCGTTCAGCGCCTATCCCGTGAAAATATTCCTCGGTAAGTCAAACCTTTGATCCTCATTTTCACAGAAAGTTGAGTGTAGAAGTCGGTGTGGAGATTCGTATCTCATATCTCGCACTCCATACCTCACCTACAGAAAGAAATTAGTGTGTAGATCCCTGCCATTGAAACGCACTCGAGTTTGGTCAATGGAAAACATCAAAATTTGCCTACATACATATCTCTACACAGTTCAACAATTTTCGGATGTACTGTTTTCTCCTTAGAAATAACTATTACATTATAGCTTTTGTTCTTGCTGTTAGCGTCCATGATGAATCACTTGGACGCTAAACGATGATTAAGATGCGCCTTCTAGTCTAATTGGCTCAGGACATCTGCTCGGATAGCGGAAGGTATGGGTTCGATTCCCATGAAGGTCATCTTTTTCATCGTTCTGTCACATAACATCAGTGACACTGCTTGTCTCTTTCGTTCTATACATATGAGAGCTAACACTTGCTGTCAATAAGCTACTTAGTATTGTCGAATTCACATCTTTTAGGGGTACTATTCCCAAAGGAAAACACGTCATGCTGTCTTATCATTCGAAAAATCGAGATATCGTATCCAAAGTCTACAGTATTCTATGCAACGAAAATATCCCAGTTTGGTTTAATCGACAAGACATTACGTCGAATATATTGGAAAGGTATGATCTCTTCAGGATTATTCTTTCCCTAAATATTGACTGATTGTGCCCTCTTTTATTTAGCATCGCTGAAGGTGTAGAAAATGCTGAAGTTGTTTGTTGCTTCATCACACCAGATTATCAAGACTCTAAGTACTGTCGAAACGAATTGCTGTATGCACAGCAACAACACAAGCGAATCATTCCATGTATACTCAGTGATACAAGAGTCTGGAAGCCGTCTAGTTGGTTAGGCCTGATTACTGAAGAATTGGTTTATGCAGATTTTCACGATGTTTCAGAATCAACAATTCATTCGAAAACAAGAGAACTAATTGATCAGATAAAAGAGCAATCATCTATGTTACGATATCTACCATCAAAGCCTGTCAACGAATTAAGTTATTTATTTGAACTGATTAAATCTGAATATATACGAAATACTCGTATTGAACGTTTGATGAATCCAGCCAAATCATATCTGATTGAAGAAAGCTACATTAATTTAGCGATTGTAGAAACTGAAGAGCAACAAGGAAAAGCAAAGGAGCTTCATCATATTCAGCATAGTAATACAAATATAGATATCTTTGAAGAGATTTACGGTTTCAAGACTCCAGTAGATATCAAGGATCTTTTTACAGGATGCGTCGATGAGACCAAGAAGGTGCTTGTATTTGGCCGAGCTGGGATTGGAAAATCAACATTTTGTCGACACGTTGCTTATCGATGGTCAAAAGACGAAATTTGGTCCCAATATGATCTGGTTATTTTGATTCCATTGCGTTGTTTAACAGACAATCGGTATCCTAGATTGTCTTCCGGCAACAGCTATTCTGTCATTGACATTGTGAAAAAAGAGTATTTTTCCCATCATCATCTGCCCGAAAGAGATGAAAGACTTTTGAGAGAGCAGCTTGATAAAAGTAATGTACTATGGCTTTTGGATGGTTATGACGAAATTGAGAAAAATATTCCAACACATCTGAAAGATTTATTGGAACAGTTACTTAACACAACACATCATATCTTAACTTCACGCCCAAACTTGAATACACTATCATACACTGTGCAAATGGAAATTACAGGATTTACTGATGCTAATATTAATCATTACGTTAAGACATTTTTCAATCAGATTCAAGATCGATTGGATAATGCATTATCTGCAGCTCAAAAACTACTAAACTTTTTAAAATTAAATCCTATCATCTGGAATATTGCGCATATTCCGGTAAATCTAGAATTGATTTGTAGTTTTTGGAGTGACACCGATCAGTCAGAAACAAAAACACTGACAATAACTGTGCTTTACGATAAGATTACAGAATGGTTATGTCAACGATATTTGACACGACAGAATGATACAACTCAAATGATGAAGAGAGAAGTGCATCCAAAATCCTATAAAGAGTTGGCATTCTTGGAAACTTTGGCTTTTGTTGGGATGGAAAACGACACAATTCTTCTATCTGATGAATTGTTAAATAAAGTTTTGAAGGAGACTGGGCTGTCGTTGACCAGCCATCCACATTTATTGAATATTGGTGTTCTGAAATCATTCAATCATCAACCAATTAGTCGCCAAAGTGAACCAGAAAAATCGTACTATTTCGTTCATGTTAGCTTTCAAGAACATTTTGCTGCACGTCATTTAGTTAACGCTCTCAAAAATAGTGCGCGTCAAAAAGCAATTGACTTCATCAAATATCACAAGTACAATCAACGTTTTCAAATGGTATTAACTTTCACATCAGGTCTTCTCAGTAAAATGAACGATGAATCATGCACAAATACCTTCTGGGCTACTGTATCAGAAGAGCCATTGGACCTTGTTGGTTTAAGACATATACAATTGATTATCTCATGGATCGAAGAGGCTGAAAATAAGTCACATTTTTATCGACATACTGAGCTGATGGACGCGATTACAAAATGGATAACACTTGCTCTGTCTACATCTGACGATGTGGTACGCAATCAACTTGTAGATTCATTGCGCAGAAGTCTTTCTTTGGCAAATGAACCAAGAATACAATCTCTATTGACGAAACTGCTACACAACAACGATCAGCACATTCTAATGAAAACATGTTCGGTCATTTCGCAATTGCAAATTTCAGATCCACAGGCTGAATTGATTCAATCACTGCTCACTCTCCTTGGCAATCGGGATCAGGATATCAGAAGCGTTGCATGTGAAGCTCTCGGTGCAATAGGTGAAAAAGCAGCAACCAATAACGTGATCGATAGGATGATGACTGCAATGAAAGATACTAATGAATGCGTCAGATGGAGTGTATCGCAAGCACTCGTAAAAATGGGTGAGACATCAGGAGCAAATACTGTGATCAACAGGCTGGTGACTGCACTAGGAGATGACAAACGGGACGTCGAAAAGATCGTGTTGCAGACTCTCCTAAAAATAGGTGAAACATCAGCAGTAAATATCGTGATCAATAGGCTGATGGTTGCATCGGAAGATCAGAATTGGAAAATCAGAGAAAGTGTATGTGAAGCTTTCGGGGTAATGGGTGAAAAGGTAGCAACTACTGATGTAATCAATAAACTGATGCGTTTACTGGAGGATAATAATGATCAAGTCAGATTGAATGCGTGCCAAGCTCTTGCGAAAATGGGTGAAAATGTAGCAACAAATGAGGCGGTAGTCCGAGCGATCATAACCCTACTTGCGGATGAAGATGCACAAGTCAGATCGAGTGCATGCCAAACCTTGGGGAAAATAGGGGGAAGAGCAGCAGTCAGTGGTGTTGTCAATAGCCTGATTACCGCTCTAAGGGATTCAAATACTCAAGTTAGGCGAACTGCATGTGACGCTCTTTCGAAAATGGATGGAAAAATAGTGAATAGTGATGTTATCAATGGACTGATTACTGCACTAGAGGATGACAATTGGGAAATCAAACTGAGTGCATGGGAAGTTGTGGCGGCTTTTGGTGAAAAAGTAGCAGTGGCTGAAGTGATCGATCGGTTGGCAAGAGCACTTGAAGATAAAACTTCCGAAGTCAGAGAGCGTGCATGTAAAGCTGTGGGAACAATAGGTGCAAAAGCAGCAACCAGTGATGTAATCGATTCCCTGATGACTGCACTTGCCGATAAGGATCATCAAGTTAGACGCAGTGCATGTGAAGCTATTGGAGCAGTTAGAGAAAAAGTTACAACCAGTGCTATGATCAATAAGTTGGTGAAAGTGCTGGAACATGGAAATCCAGAAGTCAGACGCAGTGCATGTGAAGCTATCGGAGCAATTGGAGGAAAAGTTGAAACCAGTGATGTGATTAATAGGCTGTTGAATATACTGGAAGATGATAATTCGAAAGTCAGACAAGGTGCATGTAAAGCTATCGGTACAATGGAAGCACAATTAGTAACCAGTGATGTGATCGACAGGCTGCTGAATGCACTGAAAGATGAAAATCCCGAAGTCAGACAGAGTGCCTGTGAAACTCTCGGCATCGTATGTGACAAAATAACGACTGATGTCATATTCAATGGACTGGTGACTGCACTGAAGAATGAAAATGAAGGCGTCACATCGAATGCATATCAAACCTTCGGAAAAATTGGTGAAAAGGCAGCAATTAATGGCGTGATCACTGCGCTTGTGACAGCATTGGGAGATCCGGGTCCGGAAGTCAGATCAACGGCATCAGACGCTTTAAGAAAAATAGGTGACAAAACAGATACTCATGATTTGATCAATCAGCTGGCAACTGCACTGAGAAGTCAAAATGTGGAAGTCAAGCGGAGCGTATGTGAAATTCTCGGACTGATGGGCGCCAAAGCGACAACCAAAGACGTGACCGATAGATTGGTAACTGCTTTGAGAGATAATGATGGGCAAGTGAAATCAAGTGCGTGTCGAGCTCTTGGGAAAATGGGAAAGGGATCAGCAAACCAAGAGGTGATTAACAGTTTGGTTACTGTGCTACGTGATAAGGATCCACAAGTCAGATCCAGTGCATGCCAAGTTCTGGGAAACATGGGTGAGAAAGCAGCAACTGAGGAGCTTATTAATGAGCTAGTGAATGCACTTAGAGATGACAATGGAGGAGTGAAACTGAGTGCATGTGAAGCTTTTGGAAAATTAGTTGAAAAAGTAACTACGGATAATATGATCAATATGCTGGTGGCTGCATTGAATGACCAACTGAATGTTCAAAATTCGGAAGTCAAACGCAGTGCATGCGATGCTCTCGGGAAAATTGGTGAAAAAGCAGCAACCGATGACGTTATAAACGGACTTATTACTGTATTGATGGATAAGAATTCAGAGGCTAGACACAGTGCATACATTGCTTTGGGAAAAATGGGAGAAAAGGCAGTAACCGATAAAGTGATCAGCAAGCTCATTGCTGTACTTGCAGATGAAGACTCATTTGTCGAGTGGATTTCAGACGACGCTGGCAAGGTAGTAGGTGAAAAAGACCGTAGCAAAAATGTGACTGATGAACCAATGCCTAACCTTTCGTGTGGCAAAATCACAGAGAAGGATGAGATTATTGATGCTCTTGGAAGAGCTCTTCCTTCATTTTCTGCAGTGACGCAGTTACATTTCGATACAGTTCGAAAGCTTTATTATTGTATTAATCGACTTACGTTGCGTCATTTGAAGACTGTTCCTGCGGAGCACTTCATCAAGGTATTTTTGTATACGAAGAATCCGGTATGGTTGCCAGTTGTAGTGCACGTTGCGCTGTTGCAAGGAACTGCTGTTTGTGTTATTGAGAACACTGTTGTGGTATATGGCAGTAACAAGTGCGTAGAGCTATCTATTGCTAGTGAAAGACAACGGCGAGAGTTGATTAAAGCGTTCATCGATCAAACGGAAAGACTGGACTCAATCTCCAAGAATGTGTCGAAAGCTGAACCAAATCCACTAGGGTGAGAGTGCGTTTTTTTCTTGATTTGATTTTTCGATCCTGAAAAGGGAACAGATCTATTTGCTCGGTAGTGAAGCGTGCATTGATCTATATATACAAGCATAGATGTTTGACTACAGCTATATGCGAGTGGAAAACCATGCAATAGTTTTTGGTGTCGATTCCAGTTTCAAATGGAAAATAACATAAACTCTGCAGTCATGCAATCCAAATATTTTTTTTCTTAAAATAGTGTCGATAGTTTCGAGATCTCGAAAGAAAGGATAGTGTACAATGTGTAGAAGTACCAATTATTTCCTTTGACATTGACGTTACTTGGATTCACTTGCAATCATTGTAGTCACTTAGTGCTATTTAGTTTCAGCGAAATCAACTGGTCATTCATCCTCATCCTCTTTCAGTTCCAATTAGTCCTCATGTTTGGAATATTGTTTTCAAACTCTAGGTTTTTAAAGTTTCTCTCAATGCTAAATACCACCTAAAATCGTTAAAAAAATTTTGGTTCGCACATGCAGAAAAATCATTTATTTTTATGAAACACAACTTCAAGAAGTTTTCATGTAGGACGAGAAAGTAGGATCACCATTTCCTTGCCGACACTACAAAGAACTCATCTCAAAAATTTGTTAGAGACATGGTAATAGACTCTTGTCCCCAATTGCAAACACTCCATTGTGTTTCACATTCTAGTTCAGTACAGATTTTCTAGTAGCTTTTAGCTTGTAACGACTGTCCTATTTTAAAGTCTTCTGTTGTGTCTAAGAAAAATAAGTCAAAGAATTGTTGCGACCCACCAAACGCGTACATATGACTGGACTATGATATATTATTCTATGTTCTTCATCGGAAAGTGGATAGTAGTAAGGATTTGTTATTCCAACTTCGCTTGACTAAATCGTATCACATTACTATCTACCATTTCTTATTAGTGCGAAACAAATACAACCTGAAGACATAGTAGAGCTGCAAAGGGTTCAGAACGAATCATCGACTACTACAGATCAATTCAACACAAATCTAGGTAAGTCATATTATCAATCCTTCGATCGCAATCTTTTGGTGCAACATTCAGTGTAGACTCTCTCCAAGACAAAAATAAGTACCTTTTTTCATTTCATTTTTGCAGCACTTAGTACGTTGTTTAAAAGAAACAAAATATACCACAAGATGCAGCATGAAAAGGCATACAATATACGAAGAACAACTTATTCCTTAGCTGCACTTTTTGTTTTCAAAATGAACAAAATTCTGAAGCACTAATATTTGACCCTTCGAAAAAAATGATTTTTTTGTAGCGTCGAAAATTAGCCGCACAGAATTTTGTTTATTTTGGAAACAACAGGAGCAACTAAAGAATAAGCTATCCTTTGCAAACGATAGAGCTTTTCACGTTGCATCCTGTGGTGTATTTTGTTTACTTTTAAACTACGTATTAAGTGATACAAAAATGAAATGGAAAAAGCTACTTAGTTTTGTCTTGGAAAGACTCGATAAAAGAACTTCAAATATCGGAAGATAGTCAAAATATAATGGTTATTTGTCTCGGCATTAATTTTTATGATTAGAGTCTGTTTTCAATGGGTGATTCAAAAAGTTTTTACGATGAGTTAAATGAAAAAGTCCGCATAAGACTAGAAACCTGCTTACTTTTGGACGGTTTACTTTTATGTATCGTTCAATACAGAATTTTATGCTGAATCTTTTGACAGTAATTGCAAATTGATTTGATGTTACCTAGGGTACCATCGAACAAATATACTATATTACGTTTCTGAAGATCAAAACCATCCTTTGTATCGCGAGAGGGTGTGGGTGTGGATGAAGATATGATCCACACCCATACCCACGCCCACACCCACATCCACATCCACACCCACACCCATACCCATACCCATATCCATACCCACATCCACACCCACACCCACATCCACACCCACACCCACATCCACACCCACACCCACATCCACACCCACACCCACACCCACACCCA